>JAAEAF010007257.1:0-49368 GCA_011037195.1 Triatoma infestans
ATGGGCGGTAAGAAAATTTCGACATTCACAGAGATACATCAGAGATATTTTCTGTGATAGCCTACTTCTTTTTGTGGTCATTGACTGGTTTTGGGCGTTTGCTCGTCATCAGGTAGCTTTTTGTCAAACAGTGTGATAACATAGATTTACACACTGTTTGACAACAAGCATCCTAATGTTTGGCGAACGCCCGAAACCGGTCGATTTCCACAAAAAGAAAGGTTATTATGGAAAAAAATCTCTGATGCTTTTCAGCTCTGCGGAACCAATCACATCAACAGAGATACCACAAAAATAGGCGATAGGTACTAAAAGGTTGACGACCACTGCTCTATTGTTATACGCTTTCTTCTCTTCTCACAAACTTCGAAAATTATGACTGAATTATGTAAATTTCTGTATGAATTTTTTGGTCCTCATTTAAATCATTATTTTACTGAGAAAATGAGTTGTTAAAAAATTATTAATTACATTCGATGATGTAATGAAATCAAGCCAGCCTTTATTGAAAAAATTCAGACTCTATATTACCAGCCATATTAAGGGCACTTAAACTACGCATCACCTTTTCTGTCACAGTCACGTGCAATAATGTATTGGTGCATGAGCTTCAACATAGACCGGAAAGCATTCCCCTAGAAACTCAACTCACTCTAGCTCTCGCCCAAAGAAGGAGAAACTGGTATAAAAAAACTAGAAATCCTGGGAGGGAATGGAGAAGAAGCACTAAGTAGAGTTAAAAGTCCTTCCACCAAGTTGGCCAACTAGCTATTCGACTATTAGAACAAGCAAAAGCTCTAACTAATCACTAGACTCTTCAAACACTCATATCAGCCAACGCTATTTTGTAATGTTTTATGACAAATGCCCTTATCAGAAAGCTGAAGCTTAACACCAGTCCCAGATCTTGAAAGAAACTGTTTCAAATAAAGATCATTACTTTCTAGTAAATAGTTAATACAAAAAAATAATTAAAAATAATAATTAATTTGTTAAACTGTCAGAATGTAGGTAGGGCATGTCGCAATACTCTTATAAAAAGATATCATTTAATAAGAGTAAAATAATTACATCCGATTTGCATCATAATAATAAAAAAATTAGACCGGTAGGCAATTATTAAAGTGCAACATTAAATGAACCTATATTACATATATTATGGCTTAAGTGAACCATATAAAGGTTGTTTTTTTTTTTTTGTTTTTTTTTATATAAGTAACCATATAACGTTTAATTAAAATTGACAAAAAAAGAATCAGAATTAATTCAAGCCTCACTGATTAACAAGTTGACCTAATTGTTTTAAAAAAAATTAATCACTGTATAATTTCATTCCAAAACTTAAATTATTTGCATTTCATTTATTTATTATAATCAATGCTCTAAACCAGTGGTTCCCAAAGTGGTCTCTACGGACCCCCAGGGGTCCCTGGTATCATTCAGGGGGTCCGTGGAAAATTAAAATTGATTTGGGGGTCCCTGAACAACGTCATGGTGTCCGCGCAAGGTTTAATATAAAATAATAAAATTGTGATCCATTTTTATTATTATTGAAATTAGCAGTATTGTACAACTCGGTAGGAAGATACCGAGGCTTTCTGGCATACTTAAAACAAGCTGTACCGAATGTATTTTCAATACATTGTGTCATTCATCGACATCATTTAGTCGCAAAAAATCTTAGTGAACGTTTGCATGGATCACTAGATTATGTCATTAGAGCAGTTAATAAAATCAAAAGGAATGCCTTCAATGAGAGATTATTTGCTCAACTTTGTTTGGAAAATGACGAAGACTATAATCGTTTACTACTTCACACAGAAGTACGTTGGTTATCTAAAAGTGCATGTTTAAATCGATTTTATGCGCTCTTTGATTCAGTGTTGGAATTCCTGGAAAGCAAAGACAATGATTTGCGACACAATTTAATTAACTCAAAAAGTGACATAGCCTATATGACTGATTTATTTGCCAAATTTAACGAAACTAATTTGAAACTACAAGGTGACCAATTAAATTTAATCAAAACTAAAAGCGTAATATCTGCGTTTGTTGCAAAACTTTTTCTGTACAAACAAAACTTGGGAAGAGGAGAATATTCTCAGTTTCCAAATCTTTCGAAATTGCAAAATAGAGATGAAGATTTGCTTGCTTACTGTCAACACTTAACGGCTCTTCATGCAGACCTGAACCAAAGATTTGAGGATATTCTTCACATGGATATTCCCGACTGGGTGTTGAACCCTTTTGCGCGTGGACAAACTCAGATCCCAAACACAGATGAATCCATACTAATACAGGAGCAGCTTATTGAAATATCCACAAATGAAGAACTTAAACCAATGTTTGAACAAGGATTCCACAAATTCTGGATACAAAAACAGATCCCAATTTTATATCCTGCATTATGGGTTATTGTACAGAAGTTGTTGACTACTTCCCCGTCTTCCTATTTGGTAGAACGTAGATCCAGTGCTGTTATGAACCTCATCACAAAAAAAAGAAACCGACTAGAAATTAGTGCTCGCGGGGATTTGCGGTTGCTACTCACAAACATTGAGCCGGACATAAATTCATCACGTTCATCCAAGTCATTAATTTTTTATTTTATTTTAAACAATAGTTATAATTTCAATAAATACTTCTGCAACAAAATGTTTTTTTAAATTTGTAATTTTTATACTATGCATTTATGTAGCTTTTTCACTTCAAGGAGGGAGGGGGGTCCGTGGGCAAGTTTTGACTATATAAAATGGTCCATGGGTCAAAAAAGTTTGGGAACCACTGCTCTAAACCTTTCTTTCAAGTCAAAACTCTGACGCACAAAATATCCAGTGTGAAACGTTCACGCAACTTTTACATATTACAGCTGTTACAGTTCTAACTGATAAATTTATTTCAATCTTTGACGACATCCATTGAAAAGTAAAAGAATTTATTAAAAAAAAAAAAAAAAAAAACTCGGTCATACAATCCAGACCAATCAGAATTGTTGATTTTGAAGTTTGAGAAATGCAGTAAGAGAAAGTGAATTCCCCAAATCAGAATCAGGACGTACCTAATTAGGTCTGAATTACAAATTAATTACTAGAGACACTGGGGACGTATGGATCTGTTATAGCAATTATGGCGCTTGTCCATTCCAAACTTAAATTCATGTTATGTCTTTTAGAAAAATCACCTATCTCTTCAGTATTCATTCTTTTTTCTTTCTTTTTTTAAATTTTACTTTCTCATACACCTATAGTAAGAGAAAGTATTCTGAGTGTGTCAAATTTTCGTTATCGAATTTTCACCGGAAATATATATGTTTTAAGGACCCTTGAGAATATTGATGTTATTGATAAATTGGGTTTTTAGAAATTGCTCTATGTGTTGGTGGGCAGGATAATTCAAAAACGGAAAATTAGAGAAAGTTCCAACTTGATATTTCGTTTAAGTTTACACCAGCGTATCTGACAATAAGATTTTTTGACAAAAATCGGTCAATCGGAAGTACCACTTCACTGAATGGATTTCTCAGTTTTCTGTGATTTTCACAAAAACGACTACAATGATTTTCATTAAACTCCATTTCCCTCAGAGACACCCTCGACGTATTTTTGGCTATCTCCAGAGCAGGTTTAAAGTTTAGATACTTCCATTCATGTAAGTTGCAGGCAACTAAACATGTAGAAGAATTATATGTTTGAAGAAAATTCAGTCAGTTATAACTATCTAAATTGCTGTAAAAGAAAGATATGTGAGTGTTTCACACATTTTTTTTTTTTGGGTGATTTTTACTGCTTGTAACTAAATTGATACAAAGTATTTGTATTTTAAACAGTTTGAACTACTGCATATCATGGACTAAGGAATCAAAAGAGATTTTAGCGACTAGCACAAGATGTTTCAAATCTGGAATATATTCAAATTCTGCCTACATGTCTACTTTTCATCATCATAATTCATGAGAAATTTTATTCTTCACCATAAACTCATTTCATTCTACTTGCGATTCTTAAGAGTGAAATCGTCGCACAAGTCGTTCGTGTTTTGAATAATATAATTGAAGTGAATGGGTACTTAGAAAAGGCAGAAACTAAAAAGGTTGGCCGGCCTACTTTACAATCTGTGAAAAAAAAGATTGTTCACTGTTACATACAATAAAAATACCGGCCTCAAAATAAATCCTACTCTAAAATTTAATGTATTATGTGCTGTGAAAATATGAAGCAATTTTACTATTTGAAAGATGTCCCACATATTAAGTAAGTAAGTATGAGGAAAATGGTCATTGTCGGATCTGTAATAAATATGTAAATGAAAAAAATTCTGGTATGAAACATTCATACAACTTTCTCTTATTGAAGCATACAAAAATATACCAAATTTAATGAAAATCATCTGTGTTTTTATTGAAAAAAAAGAAATCACGAAAACTGAAAAATATTTTTCAGTAAAAACGCATATCCGGTCATCTTATTTTCTTCAAAATCGCAATTTCAACAACATATTTCATTTTAATTAATATTATTTAGATGTGATAGTAATTGTGTAATAATCTGAAATAGCACTTTAGAGAAAAATCTCACCCGACGGCTCCCCCAAAATTGCCCTTAAATGAGAAATGTTTATGAGTAGATGATATCATTTTTAAACAAAATCGTTTAAGCCGTTTCTAAGAAAATCACAAAAAACATTCAGTAAAGTGGCACTTATGGTTGAAATATTTTTACAAAAAGCATATTACCAGGTCTCGTATTAGCATTTTAACGAAATATTAAGTTTAAACATTATGCGATTTTTCGTTCTTGTGATAGGATTGTTCGTCCATACTCAAAACACACACTACAGTTGCTAAAAACCACTTTTTTGTACTCAAGGGACCTTAACACGGATATTTCCGGTGACAAAGCGATATCGTGAAAATTTGACACGATTACAATACTTCCTTTTAACTTTCAAGTAGAAGAAATTAAAAAATTCAGCTGCCGTTTTAAATTGTTGAGCTGGAAAGCATCAGAGACATTTTCCGTGGTATCCTGCTTCATTTTGTGGTCATCGACCGGTTTCGGGCGTTCGCCCATCTTCAGGATGCGTTTTTCAGACAGTGTGACAACACAGACTTGCACAGAGCAAATTTAGTTTACACATTGACTGGTGTTTTTAACTGTATTTAAAACTAAACTCTTAAACTAGGTCAAAGGGTATGGTCAGCTGGGTGGGAAAACACGTGTTTGGGTTGTTAAAGGGCAAATTTTCCTTACAATGGAAACAACACGTGGGGGGTCTAATTTTTAAAACTCTGTTGTTGGAGGGAGATTTACTTTACAATTAACTAATCAAAATAAAATATAATATATATAAAATAAATTTAAATTAAATTAAATAACGATTTAAACTAACATCATTTAAACTTAAGCGATTTTTTTATAATTAAGTTTCTTATAATTATGCATTCCAGTCATTATTTCACTTTTTCTCTCACACAACATTCACATCCTCGCAAGCATGTATACCTAAATATGGTTTTTTATAATTAAGTTTTTTATTATGTATTCCACTCAACATATCACCTTTTTACACAGCATTCACATATATCATATATCATCCAAATACGCACACATGTTTTTTGTTTTTTTAAATATATATATAACTAGCAGATTTTAAAATTAAACCTAAAACTAAAATCTGTGTAAGAACTATTTGGTGCATGTATAATGTTTGCACTGGTAATTGCGTTTCTGTTGCTATTGTGGGAAGAGTGTTTTGAATAATGGTTCACTGGCAAATTTTGTCAGTTCGTTAATTAAGTTTTCTGTCTTGTGTTTATATATTTCGAGTTGTTCCATTATGTCTAGTCGTCCGTCCTTTGTTGCCAGAATGTATTAGCTTCATCGTGGTCGTGATGTCATCGGGTTTATGTTTGTTAATGTTTAGGTGATTGGCATAATTTGAGTCAACTTTGTTGTATTTGTATGATCTGATATGTTTGGTAAATCGTTCCTTGATTTTTCTGCCGGTCTGTTCCACGTAAATGTTGTCACAGACCGATCATTTAACTCGTAAACCCCACTGCTGCCATACACGTCAGTGAACTCGGTACGAGTGCGGATTTTGTTGCTTGTTCGGAAGGATGTCTTATTGCCCAGTTTTTTGAAAAAATTTGTGAGTTTGTACGTGTGGCTTCCAATATCTGTGAATGTGGCGAATTTGTCTGCTGTTCTTTGTCAGTCCTATTTCGGTCATTTTTGAGGAGTTTATTAACGATGTTCGCATTGCACCCATTGTTCTCAGATATTTTGTAGATTGTCTGCAATTCTTGTGCGTGGTTCGCGGGTGTGAAGGGTGTGCATTTAAGTCTTTAAACTAGCTGCACTTGGACATCTCACGGACATATATTTTATATTTTATTTTGATTAGTTAATTGCAAAGTAAATCTCCCTCCAACAACAGAGTTTAAAAAATTAGACCCCCACGTGTTGTTTCCATTGTAAGAAAAATTTGCCCTTTAACAACCCAAACACGTGTTTTCCCAGCTGACCATATCCCTTGACCTGGTTTAAGAGTTTAGTTTTAAATACAGTTAAAACACCAGTCAGTGTGTAAACTGAATTTGCTCTGTGCAAGTCTGTGTTGTCACACTGTCTGAAAAACGCATCCTGAAGATGGGCGAACGCCCGAAACCGGTCGATGACCACAAAATGAAGCAGGCTACCACGGAAAATGTCTCTGATCTGTTTTAAATTGTTTCAGTCTGATGCATCAAGATATTTGAAAGAGGATTTACATAGTTGAAGACAACAATTTTTACTTCCTTTTATTTCGTAGTAAGTGGAAGTATTTGCGTTCGTGCCAGATTTTCAAAATTGCGTTTTCACCGGAAATATATACATGTTTTGAGGTCCCCTGAATACGAAATTATTTTTGTATATGTTACCGGCAAAATATGAAATTCAGTTTTTCTTTAGAATGCCTAAGCATTTCATAGAAAACCATGCGTGGTTTATACTCAGATACCAGATTAATATCATGCGTGGTTTATACTCAGATACCAGATTATATTTCTTATGATAAATTTTGTGTATTTGAAAAATTTCTTTTAAATATTCCTATTATTCATTTGTTAACTTGGGGAAATTCTATTGTAGTGTTTCAGTATAATAAATCATGGTATTCCAAATGGTGTTTCAATAGTTCTGGTACTTTAAGTAAAATAAAAATTTAACTTTTGAGTGATTACTATGAAAATATATTTTGAAATCGGGATGTAATAAAATAAATGGGGCTCGTACGGGAAGAATTTCATACTTTGTGAAGTGGAAGAACGAAATAGAAAAATAATAGTTTTGAAAAATAGTTTAGAATATTGTATAGTTTGAAAAATCTAATTTTGTTAATTATATTAAATAGTGAATTTATCTTCAAAAAAAGTGTATTTAGAGTCAGATACTATAAATTGGGGTCATTGCTATTAGGAAAACAAAGGCACAAAAACCCGTTAGACCAACTCTTTTGTAAAAGAAACTCCCCCCGCTAGAGAGAGCATTCCTTAGGACAGTCCGCACTCTGTCTTCAAACAAGAACAGTCTGCATTCTGCTTAAAAAGCCAGAACACTTCAGGAATCACCCTCTTCAAATCAGTGCCAGATATAAGTTAAAACATCAGAGCTTTGCATTTATTCTAGATAAACATCATTTTATTTAGGTATAGTTGTGAATATTGTAAACCATTTAAATTCACTTGGAGAATATATTTATTTTAAAAACAGTGGCGATTTCTTGATTATTACTAATACTTCTATCTTTATTTTATTTATATATACTTACAAGCCCTTTTACTAAACCGCTCACGCCACAACTAACTACCACAAATACACAACATCAAATACATTTGATTTGCCTGAATTTCATATTTGCCCGGTAACATAACATATATATAAGGCGAAAGATGTAAGTATGTGTGTTTTTACATAATTCCTGAAAAACTAAAAGTTTCAGGATGTTGAAACCTTGATATTCCGTTTAGATACTATTCACCGCACCAGACTCAAAAGATTTCTGACAAATCCATCAACCGGTAGTAAAACTTTACTGAATATTTTTCCATTTTTTTCATGATTTTTCTCCATAAATTTATTCAACGATTTTCCATTAAAAACCTCATATACTATCAACACACTTTTATTTCAAACATTTTCCTGTGAAAATTGATTTGGGGGGGGTCTGGGGGAACAATAGCGTTAAGCTTTCCTCTAAATTACCAGATTAATCTGTTACTGCGAGATACAAAATACTTTGAGCATGCTGCTTGATATGTTTTTAAGACAGTGAATAAAAAATTTTTGGGGGAAATAAGAAATTGTCAAAGAATTTCTAAAAAATTTTTTAAGCATTAGTTTGTAAAATAAGTCCTAAGCTTTCTCCAAAGCTAGGTGACATTAATGATGAATATGAAGAGCGGTTTCATCAAATATATTTCCACTATTTTGAAAAACGTGACTAAGTAAAGTGGATTAGTGAAGTCTGGAAGTGCTTGCTGATTACTCGTTGGTCATTGCTATAAGAAAGTTGCAAAACTGGAATACTAGAGAATAGTGACGTAGAAGGACTTTTTTAATTAATTTTAATGTCACAATCGATTATTTATTGTTACGAAAATCATCTATTTTTTTTTTTTTAATTACATTTTTATATCGAAACCGGACGTGTGTTAGAATTAATTTTTCCGTTGTTGCTGTTTTTTTATTATAATAAAGAAAACGAAAACAAATTATATATAGAATGTAAAGAAAAAAAAATAAAATAAAAAGTTCAAGATTTTAAATTATTAAAATTTAGAATTTCAAAAAAACCTATTTAACCGATTTAAAATCGATTAATCGGAAAATCGATGCCGCAAAATTTCTTTTTTTTTTTTTTTCTTTTTTTTTTTCACAATTTTATTGGAAACAGCTCCAAAGCTTTTTTTTAAAAAAAATATGTTTATGGTAGATGTGAGAAGGAGTGAATAGAAGATACTTTAGGACAGTAAAAGAAATACACTAGTTAGTTGTGTTCAACACTAATATAATTGAATCGATTTTTTTTAAAACGGGCGCATGTCATACAGAGTAGATTTTTGGATAAAACACAAAAAGTTATTTCGAAAACAAACTATTACAAAACAAATTCTCAATGTTTGACATACAATATTCACTGTACCCGAGACATGACATATGCCCAGTTTAAACCATTCGATAGGCTTATGTTATACAGTTTGTGAAAGTGTAAAAAAAAAAAGAAGAAATTGATGGAATTTTGAGTTATACCCGTCTAAAAAAAAAAAATCGATTCAATTAATAGTAAAACAAACTGCAAGAACCTTTACACTGGTTGTAAGATATATGAGAATAAGGTAGCGAGGGAATAATCAAGAGAAAGAGACAGGCTGGCTGAGTATAGAAAGTAGAATGATGTTGATTGACTGGTGTCGATAATGGTTCTTAAAACTGTTCTTCTGTAGGGCTAGCACACCTCTATTTATATGGAATTCTCCCTCCCTAATTTCGCCTAGATTAGGGAGTAATTAATGATTCGGATCCTTGGTTTTTCGGATCCTCACGAATCTTAATGATTCCAATTATTAGGATCCCATTATTTGTGAGGATCCGAAGAACCTAATTTGCTCCCTACCTAGGCCAAACTAGGGAGGGAAAATTCCATATAAATAGAGGGAGCAAAAATCAATTAACATCATTCTACTTTCTGTTATCAGCCAGTCTGTCTCACTCTCGCTACCTTATTCTCACAATCATACTACCACCAAGGTAAAGTATGTCCTAGCAAGTTGTGTTTCTATTTCATTATATCAGTGGTCAGCACATCATCTACTTTAATTCTTTTACTCTCCTACAATTTCTCTTCAATTCTCTCCTTTTCACAACTACCACAATGTTACTACTAACTACCGTATAGCCCATCCATTTGAAACATTTTTTTCTAGGAACATTGTTTTAATATTTGGGGTGGTGAGGTAAAGCAGAAAGGAAAGTGCTATATAATAATAAGGGGGGTCACCAATCCAGGCACTAACCGAAGTGTTGCGTAACTTCGGTGATGGGGAGAGAACCGGTGTTTCCAACATGGTATGGCCGTTGGCTTATTACTTTCTCTTACTCCTAGTAAGAGGGAGTATTGTAATCGTGTCAAATTTTCGATATTGAGTTTTCACCGGAAATATCCGTTTTGACGTCCCCTGAGTCCAAAAAAGTGGGTTTTAGCAAATGGTCTGTGTGTGTGTGTGTGTGTGTGTGTGTATGTGAACAGCATAGCTCAAAAACGAAAAACCGTAGAAAACTGAAACTTAATATTCCGTTTAGGTATCACCATGCGATCTGACTGTGCGTTATCTGTCAAAATTCCTCAACCGGAAGTACCACTTTACTAGTTGGTTTTTGTACTTTTTTGCGTTTTTCTCAAAAATGGCTCCAACGATTTTCTTTAAACTTATAATATCATTTACATATACAAAGGGCTACAACTTTTATTTGAAACATTTCTCTGGGAAAATTCATTTAAGGGCACTTTTGGGGGAGGGGTGGGGTTAGGTTAACCTCTTAAGTGCTATTTCAGTTTATTACAAAATTCGCTCATTTAAATAATGTTAATTAGAATTAAATATGTTGTTGAAATTCCGAATTTGAGGAAAATCGGATAACCGGAAGTGCTTTTGTTTTAACACTTTACTAAATGATTTTTTCACTTTTTCGCGATTTTCTCAAAAATGGCCCCGACGATTTTCTTGAAACTACACATATAAACTAAACATACAAAGATCTACAACTTTTATATAAAAGATTTCTCTGGAAAAATTCATTTAAGGGCACTTTTAAGAGAGGGTAGGGTTACAGCTTCCTCTAAAGTGGTATCATATTTGATTATACGACTCTATCATCCGAATGAAATTAATTAGAAATAAATAGATGGCCAAAATTCCGATTTTGAAGGAAATCAGTAAACCGGAAGTGTTCCTTTAATGAATAGTTTTTACAGTTTTCGACAAATTTCATTAAATTTGGTGCAAAAACTATAAAATTTGTTGGGTTATAATTTTGAGAACTGGAGTAAGAGAAAGTTGTGTGAGTGTCTCACACCAGATTTTATTTTTTTGTTTTTTAAAAATAAATTTGAACTCTCTCTAAATAAGGAAAGAATCTTTTAATACAAAGTTCAGCTTTGAAAAATAATGTCAATTAGAAATATGAGAACAGGTTTGGAAAAAAAAAAATGATGGCGTAAAATGCTTTATAAACAATATTTTTTTACTGACTACTTAAATAAAAATAAAAAAATAAATGGAGTAAACTTTATAAAGGTAAAAAAAAAATAATAATGATAAATGAAAATAGCTTTATATACCGTACCGTACTAAAAGTTGAGCAAGTGGCGCAGTGCGACTCAATTTTACACTAATAACCCTTTATTCTGGTAATTCTATTTGTATGGAAAAACCCCCCCTGTTAATGATGTAAGAAAAACAGATTTTTAAACAAACTAATTAGTATATTTTTATCAAAACATCTATAATATACATAACGTGCGAGGTATTAATGATTAAACCGTTGTTAGAGATTTTTTTTTAAAAAAAAAACGTATTCAAATTAAAGAAAACTTTAGATGTTAATTTCTTTTACTTGAATATCGCATCTGATTTTCGATTATGTGTTTTCACTTGAAATATATATGTTTAAAGTTTCATTGAGTGTGGAAAGAAAAATAACTTTCTATTTTCACAGTTAATACAATATTATATAATTGATCAATTATTTTTAAAATTAGAAATGTGTAGTGGTAGGGCGGTCGTACATGTATGTTGATTAGCACCCTCGGCAGGTAGCCACTTGTGGTGAAGGTACCATAATTACATTGCAGACCAGAAGAGAGCCCCGGCAACATTGAAAACCTTACTACCATTTATAGAGAAGGGATTTAGCCCAGTGGTAACGCATGTGGAGGTTTCTGATTCAAGTACGCAGTGCAACATTTTACCGTCCTAGGAATCTCTACAACTCACTGACTGGTGAAGGACAGTGTTGTCTGCAATGAGTAGTGATCACTGCCTGATGGAAGACCACCAGTGCACTGAAAAGTCCAAGGAGAATACAGTAAATCTTTCAGATCATAATACACTGTCCTTTGATAAAAAAATCGAAAAATATTTGGCAGGCAATAGCCAAGAATCTCCTGAAAATCTTTCAAAAGCTCATTCGGAAAAATAAAACGTTCCAATAAATCAAATGTATCTATTAGATGGCTGATCGGTCAGGGGGTATATCAAAGGAAAACACCAAAAAAAAAATTTTTTTTTGAGTGTTTTTTATTAATAACCCGACGTTTCGGCAAACATTGTTTGCCTTCTTCAGGGGCTATCTTAGAATGGGAAAATTTTGTATGTCTTATCACAACATGTTCAATTATGACTGTGGTTATGAGTGTACTGCCATACATATGATCATACAACAGATACATCTGATCATTTCTAATGGCCAACAATGCTACAATTTGATCTTTCAAATAAATGCGATAGTTTTTTATCTGTGCAGTATTAACATTCTAAGATTAAAGAAAATCGCAATAGCCGTTTTCAAGAAAATCCCCCCCCCCCAAACTAAATCTCACCTATAAAATCAGCAAATTTCGGAATTCTAGCAATGCTTTTAATGTTTACTGATTCAGTGAGTCGCTTTACAAGTATGATTCAATGAAATGGTCGATAGATTAGCGAAAATTGCAGCATAAAGGGGAATAATATGTTCCATTTGTGAGTCTACAAATGCGGTGTAAACTCTTAAATCAAGAGGCAGTATCTTCATAAGTAACATATAATGTATGACAGGTCATATATTATGAAATGGTCATATATCCTTGTCTTTACAAGGAACGATCCTTGGACCATGGATCAGTGGGCAAAGAGATTTCCTACAACGAAAATTCGACTAAGGATTAACCACAATTTAATCAGAGCTCATCCTATACTGGTTAAATTTGATAAATAGTTCAGAATGTGATTGTGGAAGAGTAGAGTTAGGCGATATCAATCACTTACTCTTCTCATGCGTCAAAACGGCCAATGGTCGTAAGTTATTTCTCGCTACACTATCGAAGATTGAATAGTTCCCGTGCAGCACTAAAAGCATTATAGGATCCTGGAATGAGGAAATGCTGTTTTGTGTGTACGAATTCATCGTTAAAAATAAAATAACAATATAAGAGGGTTGCGTTAAGAGGTCAACCCTCCAAAATTTAAACATAAAACATAATATAAATAACATGACTCAGATAATAGATTACCTGTATAAACACAAACCTAAAACGTAACAAACATAAACACCATTCACTAGTTTTTTGGAAATTTTCAGTATAAATTAGGACTGGTACTGAAGGCCGAAGAGTGCAAGAAGATAATAAGTGGTGGAATCAAACATTGTATTCAAGTGGCTCTTTGAAGGAAAGTTTGATGTTCTTGAAACTGACAGGTAGTATATATCGATATGTAGTATATTATATCGATAGTATACGAAGTGAAAATCAAGAAAAACGGAAAAATAAAATCATGCAAATAATTCCTTGATTCTGTCTTTTATCCATGACTAAGGGCTGTATTCTATTTAATTTAGTAAACTGTACGAATGGACTCCCTTCAGCTGAACTCGTCCACCCAATGCAATTTTGGGATGTGGGTGCTGAAGGGCGAAACCATTTCAGTCATTTGTTGGAGGCGACTATCGTTTCATCTTGGTCCACTTGTAGAACGACTAAGCTGGATGACTTCCTCCGTTCCAAAGCAACAAAGAATTAATTATTAAAACAAATTATTGAGAATTACTGTGAATAAAATTATATAACAGAATTATTAAGTGTTATGATTTTCGTGGTTGTGTTGAGAAAATGAACCACTTTACAGCCTTATTTTCTTTTTATTATATGTTATACATATAGTTTCTCCTAACGTTTCGACATTTCTACATGCCATTATCACAAGATTAACACGTTTTTTATCTGAAATTTTTTCCAAAGTGTACAACGCTTATGATTACATGGAAAAATTGTATATTAATTGAAATGAATTGTTGTCCGCAAAGTGCAAATACCAACCTTTCTAATTTTGCATTTTGATAATGTGGTGTTGTTGGTTGAGTAAAGTAAAAGTAAAGTAAAGTAATGCCTATTTTTTCAGGCGGGCTTAACGTCCAACTACCAAATTAGGTGTCGTGGACGGGGGCGGAAGCACCTACTTTACTATTAACATTTTTTAAACAAATATAAAATTTAGTTATACGCTGGACGCGAACTGGGGTTCTCCCACTTACAAGTCCATGCTCATAACCATTACACTAACACCCGCCCCTGTTGGTTGAGTGTTTATTATATGTGATGAGCTAGAAGATATATTTCCCTTTTTTTTTTTTATACGTTAAAATGAGTAATGGTATGTTACTATCATGATTATTATAGTAAGATTGTTGTTAATCTACGTCAATTATTTGATGAAGGAACTTCTGATATTTAATTTTGTTTTTTATTTAAATGTATATATTAAAATGGACGTGCATCACGTGTTTCTCTCTACATTTATTGGCTTATTATTTGTTCTTTTTGGGCTTCTTTATCTACTGGGATGATTTTTTTTTGAAGGCTCGTGTGGGAGTTTATTATTTATTAATATTCAATTATAATTATTATAAGTTTATTAATTAAATTTAAATGTATGTTACTTAGTGTATTATAGAGTTACACCTAGCTATGAGCAAGATGGTGGGTAACTGGCATGAAACGGTTTTATTAGAAACGTTAAGTGATATGTTAGAGCCAAAGTTGGGTATTGTGAATTATACCACCAATTCACAACACCAAACTTTGGCTCTAACATATCACTCAACGTATCTAATAAAACCGTTTCATGCCAATTACCCTAGCCTATAGCTAGGTGTAACTCCTGTGATAATAGCATGTGAAATGTCGAAACGTTAGGAGATACTATATGTATAAAAACATAATAAAAAGAAAATAAGGCTGTAAAGTGGTTCATTTCGTCAACACACCCAGCAAAACATAACATTTATAAAAGGAAAAAAACCAGCCAATAAATAACCACAACGCATTCCAGAATTATTAACTACATTTTTTAAATCTTGAAATTTGTGGGGGGGGGGGAGAAAATATAAATAATAAATAAAAAAATATAACTTGCAAAATATATAAATAAAAAATTGATTAAACTTGCTGATTTTTCGGCAAAGGAATGCAATTTTAGCAAAAGGTCACCTTTAATTATACACGAAACTAATTATGGTAATAGAATACCTTGAAGTTAACAGTGATGTGGAAAATAGTGATGATTTCATGACATAATAATATTGTGTGAATGAACAGCTCTAACAGTATGTCAGTAATGTGGTATACAACAAGCAAGTCTGTTACATTCATTAATAATTATTTACATTAATAATTTATAAAGTTACGTCATTAATTATACAAATTAAATTAATTCTCTAAGAAAAGGAAGAAAAAAAAAAAAATTGTGTTGTGTAACAATAACACAATTCACTCATACAACATAATATCTTACAGTTCTAATTAATAATTTTTACTTTCTCTTATCTCTATAGTGATTAAGTGCGTAAGTAAGTAAGTATTTGTGTGGTCGTGTCAAATTTTCGAAATTGAGTTTTCACCGGAAGTACAAGTTTTGAGGTCCCCTGAGTAAGAAAAAAAATGTTTTTGCGGAATGGTGTGTGAGTGTGTATGTGCACGCGTATGCATGTGTGTTTTTATGTATAAGAATATGAATAAAATTTCTCGATAACAGGTGAATCACACAAAAAATCGCTCAAACTTCGGTATTTCGTTTAGATACTACCAACACAGATATCTGACACAAAAGGTTTGAAACAATATCCATCAACCAGAAATGCGCCTTTACTGAATAACTTTTTCATTTTTCTCAAAAAACGGCTCGGCTCCAACGATTTTTTCTTAAATTTTACAACACTATCTACACAAATGAATCCTTTTCACTTTTATTTGAAAAATGTTCTCAGGAAACTTGATTTTTTCGGGAGGTTCTGAGGAGACAGTAATGTTAAATTTCCCTATAAAGTACGACTTCAGTACAGTATTACCAGTTATCAGAGATATTTTCCGTGATAGCTTGCATCTTTTTGTGGTTATCGACCGGTTTTCAGGCGTTCGCCCATCATCAGGATGCTTTTTGTGAAACAGTGTGATAACATAGACTTGCACAGAGTAGATTTCGTTGTTAGTGTAATTTAGATAGATAGATTGTTGTATGAGGTTATCGCACTGCGACCTGAAAGATCTATTATGCCACCGCATACTTCTCAGTGCACTACCGGCCTCTAAACAGTGTTCTCTAGCTGCAGACAACACTGCTCATCACCAGACAGTGAGTTGTAGAGGCCCCCAGGAAGAGAAAATCTAAGGACAGCATGCTGGGTTCGAACCCCGGGACGAAATCAGGATGCTTTTTGTCAAACATTGTGATAACATAGACTTACACAGAGTAAATTTAATTCTTACATTCAAGTAAATTAGTTTATCTGCCCGCAAGGGGTATCTGTTGCATGCAATTACTTGGGAAATAGCGACCCCACGGGTTACCACAGCTCAGTTACTCCATGCGCATTGTCAGAACAGTAAACAATTCACTTAAACTACATACACCCAACACTTTACAGACAAGGACAAACACAGTACACAAACCAGGACGGAGACCCTAGTTAATTGGAGTAAGCCAAGGGAGAAGAAAGGGATTAGCTCAGTGGTAACGAGCTGGACTAGGAACCGGAAGTCCCGGGTTCAAACTCAGCATGCTGCCCTTAGATTTTCTCTTCCTAGAGGTCTCTACAACTTACTGTCCGGTGATGAGCAGTGTTGTCTGTAGCTAGAGAACAGTGCTTGGAGGCAGTGCACTATCGAAGGATCCGGGGGGGGCACAATAGATCTTTCAGGTCGCAGTGCGATAATCCCCTACAACAATTTATCTATGTAAATTAGTATATCAATTAAATATACTCTGTTCAAGTCTATGTTATCATACTGTTTGATAAAAAGCATCCTGATGATAGGGCGAACGCTTGAACCCGGTTGATGACCACAAAAAAGCAGGCTATCACGAAAAATATCTCACATGCTTTCCAGCTCTGCGGAAACAACGACAACAAGTACTAACATTATATAATATTTAATATGCACGAAAAGAATTAAATTCCAAATTTGCAGAAAACCCGGTAACCGAAAGAATAGGTTTTTAAAGAGTTTTTTGGAATTTTCTCAAACATAACGACAACAATTTCCTTTAAACTTGATATGATGACTTCACAGATCTGCCAAATGGTTTAAGGGAGTATTATTACTCACATAGGGTGAAACATCCCTATGTATCTAGAGACAGTATCCTGTGGCGAAACTTCATTCAAGTCCAACCTGCGCCTCCTTGTCGCGGCTCTAGTAACATCTGCCCTCTACTTTTGTAGAAGCACGGATGGCTAAAAGGGTGGACGATTGCAGAGATTAGCCTTCGGGTTATTTGGAAACTTAGCGCTCCCACATACCTCAGCTACAATTATTACAGACTAAGATGCAGCGGTGCCCCGCCTGGAGTGTGAGTTGGTAGGAACTTTTCTACCCTCTGTTCGGGTCGCTATAATTTATGCGCGGCGTGAATCTCTTGCAACGAATTCTTTTGCTGCGGAGCCTCTATCGGGGGGTTCATGCTGCATATCACTGCACCATATGGATCAGTGGGCAAAGAGATTTCCTACAACGAAAATTCGACTAATTATTGACTACAATTTAATCAAATCTCATCCTTAAAACAGTTAAATTTGATAAATAGTTCAGAATGTGATTGTAGAAGAGTAAAGTTAGGCGATATCAATCATTTACTCTTCTCATGCCACAAAACGGCCATTGGTCGTATGTTATTTCTCGATATACTATCGAGGTTTAAGTAGTTCCCGGGTAGCGCTAAAAGCATTTTATGATCTTTGAATAAGGAAGTGCTATATTGTTTGCACGAATTCATTGTTAAAAATAAAATGACCATATAAGAGGTTGTGGTTGGTTCCGCAGAGCTGGAAAGTATCAGAGATATTTTCCGTGATAGCCTGCTTCCTTTATGTGGCCTTTTGTGGCGTTCGCCCATCATCAGGATGCATTCGTCAAATAGTGTGGTAACATGGAACTCTTGCAGCGATTTTTTTTTTTTGCTGCGGAGCCTCTGTGGGGGGGTCTCATGTTGGTTGCATCACTTACACCTAAACGCCTTAACAGCATACACCTTTACACGCCAGGACCTTTCACGTTTGGTCGGAACAGGATGTCTGCGGAAGATCCATTAAGATTATTGTCCGATTTGTTTTGGACTGAGGTAAATCTCAGATGGATTAGACCCGGTCTTTTTCTAGATATTTGTTCATTTTTCTTGGGGTAGCTATATAGACCCAGTGGGGCTTTGGATAGCTTAGGTTTTTGTATCTCCCTACAGACAAATAAATAATAATAACTTAATAATAACGCGGAATTTGTGGCGTTAATTTCAAATGTTATAAGCAGTTGATTCAGTAACTACAGAACTAAAATATAATCACTTCTCTACCCGCCAAGATTAGTAAGTAGATAATTATCCCCTCCCTCACTTTAAGTTTAGGACCAGATTTTTTTTTTTTTTTTTTTGTTACTCCAGGAGACTTCGAAACTTGCATTACCGTTGAAAAATCAATTTGCAAAAATTTCATACTTTTTCAATATAGCCGTGAGAAAAAAAAAATCTAATAATAAATAAAAGAATTAAAGTAATATTTTCTTTTGAAACTTTATTGAAGTGTGTAATAGCTCATATGACATTATACTAAGAAAGACAAAAGGAGCAGGTGTGAATTGGTACGTGAGAAGGCAACTCTCAAGCGGATAGTAGGTATGGTCTTCTGAGATCTAGACCCTGTCACGTACATATTACCTATCCTATAGAAAAGTATTGGTCTAGTGTAGAATAAAATAAAAAAAATAAAAAAAGTAAAAATAAAAACAAAAAATTATTATTGTATTCGATTTTGTATAACCTCTATTATTTATTCTCTGTGTGGCGCATGTCTAAAAATCTATACTTCTTAAACTGAAAATGCTGACAGTAATTTCTTAAAAACTCTTGCTAAACAACATATTGGTTCAAAAAAAATATAAGGGGCGCCATATGGTATATTCATATTTCTACCATCTACTTACTTAAAGTTTCACGGCTATAAATGACCTGCTGAGCGGTTAATATGAAACAGGTGGTGGTTTGCTAGGAAAGATTTCTATAATGCAGAGAGTTTGAACATGAACAATACATCAAAACACACGAAATCTAATAAATATTCATGGTTTTTAAATTAAGTGGAACATTAGATATAGTTATTTATATCAAACATTCATGCCAAGCAGATTGTGTTTCAATTACTTTTTTTTGATATTAAAATTCCTTTAAGGAAAAGAAACAACTATAAAGAAACATATTAGTTCTTGTCTAAAAAAAAAATTTACAATGAAACAAAAAATCTGATATGAAACACTTTCGTGAAACAACTTTCTATTAATCTAATTAATACAGAGTGTATAAAAAACTGTATTTGATCTGTGCAATTCTGTGTTGTTTCCCTGTTTGTGAAAAGTTTCCGGAAGAATCAGCGCGCCTTCTATAGCGGTTATGTCGCCATGGACAAAAAGACAAATTGCTGCCCCTTAAGAATATATAATATATATTTTGCTATGGAAGTCTATGCATGTTCAAACACAAGCTGAAGCAGCGCTCTGGTCGCGTGCTAATGCTACTCTGTTCAAAGAATTATATTCATTGTAATGGAATCAGATATTAGATGTAATGGAATCGTTTGTTGTGTGATTCCTGGAGTAGCAGATGTCTTGAAGAGGGCGGAAGTTAGTTTGAGAGATTTGGAAGTTAGTGCTCGAATTATTAAACGGTTTTTTATATAAAAATAAACTGTATTTTAACAATAATTTTAACGTGATAAATGGTAACTAATAACTATAATAAAATACTTATAATAAATAGAAGATAAATAGCCGATAATTTAGAATGGTTAAAATAACGAACTAAAGTGCACAACTACGAGAATGATAAGTTGAATATAACTGTGAATTGCTGCTCGTGTATAGTTTGGTCGTAGATGATATAATAATCCCTTCGTCGTATATCATAGGGTTTTTATATACTGTTGTTCACACACACCAAGATATCTGTCTTAGTGTGCGGCCTTGTGCGACCTTCGTAGTTTTCTGACCTTTTTTAGTGGCCATAGTTATCGCGGTGCCTGCCTTTTTGATGTGAGAATTGATGAAAAGGCTTTGTGTTTGTTTGGTTGACCGCGGCTGTCGGCGGCCAACAGTGTTACTGTTTTCACCCTTTGTTGATTATTTCTTTGAATTTTTTCAATAATAATGTAAATATTTTTTAGCTTTTAGACATAAACAATATAAATTCGCTAAGCACTGTAAATTTTTAGAGAACGAACAAATCGATATGTGAAATTTTCTATTAATCAAGTATTTTTAACGACATCAATATTTTTACTTACACTTACAGCCAAAATGGCGCCCCTAAATTTTGGCGCACCGGACAAATATCCGGGTTGTCCGCCACCTAGAGCGGGGGCTGTTATGATGGGCGAACGCCCAAAAAGCGGTCGATGACCCCAAAAAGAAGCAGGATATCATGGAAAATATCTCTGATGATAATTAATACAATTTAATCAATAAAATTTGCTTTAAATTGCAACATGAACAATACTTAATTGAGCTGGCGTTAAAAATGGTGATGGGGATTTTACTTGTATATATGTGAGCTATCTTATGTAAAGCGCTCTATGTTAAAACCAAGAAAGCTTGTGCAAATTTAAATTTTAAATTGACCGATAGACATTTAAATACCTCGCCAAAATCCGTTTTTTCCTGCATCATAAAATCCCATCTATGCAGCAAGCATCCAAGTTAAAAATCGTAAAAACCACTTATTATTTTTTTTAAATTATTATTCTGCAAAGCCGCACTTCCGGTTACCCGATTTTCTTCAAATTTGGAATTCTATCAATGCTTTTATGAATTAATATTATTGTCTATGGTAAAAAAACCATATAATGGACTGATGTGGGTACTTTAGAGGAAAGCATGAGGCAACTATCCCCCCCCCCCAGAACCCCCAAAAAAATCAATTATATGATTTACGGATAGATGAGGTTTAAGAATTTCATGAGGTGCTTGGGCCTCTGTAAAGTTCTGAAGTACATACTGAGATCCCTCTTAGCAAATACAGATCGAAAGTTTTTGCAATCAAGATCTGTGCTGAGAAAAAAACCAGAGAATGGTCCTTAGAAATAAGAAAGTTCTCTCATCTTCTCGGACCTCTCATCTTATCAGAGAATTTTTTACGCAATTTAACCGACACAATAAACTTCGACTGGAATGCATCCAGGCACCCCTAGGAAATGTGGGGATTAGAGTTAATGAAACAGCCGACCAGAACTGACCAGGAATTAGGCGAATACTTTGTTTTGTACAGATCCAGTCCTAGGGATAACCAAAGGAATAGTATGTGCATTTCTCAGAGAAAGCACGACATAAACTGGAAACTATGTCCATGTGCCAAATACAGCAAGATGATGATGTCAAAGCTGTGTAAGCATAGAACTAAAGAAACCCTCTGTTTAGGAAGGAACCAGATTAATTTGGTGACAGACCTTTTCACTGGGCAAAAAATACCTACTCATTTAGGTCAGAACCTTTGTGCAGACTTCTACTAGTAGGAGGAGGAAACGTCCTCAACATGTTGCTATCGCTATGTGGTCTTTGGCACAATGAGTCCAGAGGAGGTATAAGCACAAAAAGAGCTGTTTGGGAAAGCCCTCAACTTCATGAAGAGGTGAGGTTTCTCATACTAAACCTATAGGGGTTGACACATTAAGCCTCTACTGGCTGCGATCCTGACCCACCCCATGGATCAATCTAATCTAATCTACGATTCCATTTAGCCACGTATTACTTTTGGCGTTTTCCTCAAGCTCAAAAAATTTTTTTACGGGAACGACAATTTCATTCTGAAGAGGAAATTGATTTCAATGGTAAAGAGGGTTTTTTGAAGGCTTATCTTTGGATGAAAGGCCTGACATCATCAGGTTGTGTAGAATAAGATTTAACAAGTGTATTGACGTGGGACAGAAGTACTTTAAGCAACAAAAAAATGGTAATAACATTATGATAAATTCAAAACTTTCTGACAGAACTTCCAGGAAGATCTTTTAGTGGCGTCGCAGTATTGTAAATGATGAACGTTTATAAAATAGATTTTTTTAATCACATGTATTTCCAATTGGAATTCAATTTCGATAAACTGACAACACCATAATTTCTCATTTTATTGGAAGAAAAGAAAAATAATTAAAAGAATTATGCTGATAAGAAACCCAGTTAATAAAAATGAAAGATTTTGAAATTAAATTGGATTGGTTATCTTTAATACATTCATATTTCACTAGTAAAAGTCAATTTTTCTGTTATTATTACTTTTTTTTACTTTCAAATAACTTCTAGTTTTTTTTTTAAAAATCAAATAACTTCTCTATCTTCGGTAGTATACAAGAATAGTACAGGATACATATTTAGTAAGCTGTCAAGTGCAGCCCCATGTCTAATCTTACAATATTATGGTGGGGCATTGTAAATGTATCGAAAAATCTAACTTATAACTGATGTGAACGATCTAATTAGATCTCATATAACATTATATTTTATTCATTTCACAACCAGCTGGTTAAAGAAAATTTTTACACAAAAATTAAATTGGAAAAAATATTACCTTTTATTTTTTTTTTTTAATAAAGTCAAATTATTTCTCAGGTTATTTCTGGTTGGAAAGAGTCTTTGGTAAATTTCCTTCATTAAAATTAATAGGAAAAAATAACCTAATTTCATTTTAAAAATGGAATTACCTTAAACGCGTTTTTAACCTTAAATATGAAGCAAGATTTAAAAAAAAAAAAATTCTATCCAAAAAAAAAGCTTTTAAAATTCAGAACTATATTTAACAGAATTTTAAATTACGTATTAATATGTTACAGAAATAGAAGCACAAAACTTAATGCAGATTCTAAATTAATTACGTTTTTAATTCATGCGAATGAATATTTTTATTTTCTATTACGCCTATTACTTTTCTCTTACTCCTAGTTTTTTTTTTTTTTTTTTTTTTTTTTTTTTTTAAGAGGGGGGAAATGCTACTTACGCACATCGATGTGCCGGACTCCATATAAACATGCCTACCGGCTAAACCCCCCCCCATACACCTGAGCCTAACCTGGATCCGCTTTCTCAGCACTGCATCAGGCTAGGCTCCTTAACCTAGCCCTAACGGGCCCCTTCTCCCATATTCACCTCTACACGTTTAGTCGACATTACCTCCCGGACAAAGGAAGTAACCTTTGTCCAGTTGTTGCGACTACTCAACAGAGTCTGGACAAACCTTCCAGGCACCAGTTCCCCAACTTCCTGCTCAAGGTTACTTCTGGGTCGAGCCCACCTTTCGCATTCAAAAACCGTGTGCCGAGCATCGTCGCGTGGAGCTTGGCAATACAAGCAGGCCGATACCTCTTCTTTACCTACCTTTTTCAGATAGTCTCTGAAGAATCCGTGTCCAGAAAGGACTTGGGTCAAGGGATAATTTACCTCACCATGGCTTCTACCAACCCAGCTTCTAATGTCTGGAATTAAGATAGCGGTCCAGCGGCCTCGGCGCTCCGCATCCCACTCTTCTTGCCACGCTGCCATGGTACGCTCTCGCTCTTCCCTAGCTATTTCCACGCGATTATTCTCGCCCCGTCTGGCATAGATTCTTGCCCGCTGCTGAGCTAGGAGGGCTATAGGTATAACCCCGGCTATTACCAAGACGGCCGGCTCCGACACGGTGCGGTAAGCAGAGGCAATCCGGAGTCTCCTAGTAAGAGGAAGTATTGTAATCGTGTCAAAATTTTCGATATCGAGTTTTCACCGGAAATATCTGTTTTGAGTCCAAAAAAGTGGTTTTTATCATATGGTATTCCGTTTAGGTATCATCATGTCATCTGTCAAAATTCTTCAACCGGAAGTATCACTTTACTTGTTTTGTTTTTTTTACTTTTTTGCGTTTTTCCCAAAAATGACTCTGACGATTTTCTTCAAACTTGATATATCAACTACATATACAATGAGCTACAACTTTTATTTGAAAGATTTCTCTGGGAAAATTCATTTAAGGACAGTTATGGGGGTGAGGTGGGGTTAGGTTTTCCTGTAAAGTGCTATTTCAGTTTATTAAACAATTCTATCATCTAAATAATGTTAATTAGAATTGAATATGTTGTTGAAATTCCGAGTTTCAAAAAAAAAAAAAAATCGGATAACCGGAAGTACGTTTACATTACCACTTTACTAAATGATTTTTTTCACTTTTTCCCGATTTTCTCAAAAATGACTCCGACGATTTTCTTGAAACGTTTATATAAACTAAACATAAAAGGTTCTACAACTTTTATTTAAAACATTTCTCTGGGAAAATACATTTAAGGGCACTTGTGGAGGCGGGGTTGGGGTTATGTTTTTCCTCTAAAGTGCTGTCATAGTTGTTTATACAATTCTATCATCCAAACAAAATTAATTAGAAATAAATACATGGCCAAAATTCCGAGATTCAAGAAAATGAGTAAACCGGAAGTGCGCTTATACTGGACAGTTTTTTTTTCAGTTTTCGACGAATTTCATTAAATTTGGTATACACTAACTATAAATTTGTCAATTATAATTTTGAGAACTGGAGTAACAGAAAGTTGTGTGAGTGTTTCACACCAGATTTTTTTTTTTATTTTTTATTTTGTTGATTTCTCTCATCTTTATCTAAATATTATATATTGTGTGTTTCATGACTCGAAGTCCATTGCTTAAGTACGTATTATTGATTAAGCTATGTATGATTGAGGTATTTTTATGATTAGTCTGTGTGGTTTATGTGAGAAGAAGGAAATTTGAAAGATAAATTTAGAAATGTTAAGAAGAAAATTAAACTAGATGCACTGAATACTGATATAATGAATAGAAATATATATAATAACTGTAAGAACTTTACTATACTCATTGTAAAAATATTGAGAATAAGGTAGCAAAAGAATAATTAAGAGAGAAAGACAGACTGACTCAAAATAGAAATTACGTAGAATGATGTTTGCTGACTGGTGTTGATAACTGTTCTCAAAACTGTTCTTCGTAGCGCTAGCTCGTCACTCTTTAATATGGAATTCGCTCTCTCTAGTTTGGCTTAGGTAGGGAGTAATAATTAAGTTCTTCGGATCCTATGAATCTTTTTCATGATTCTAATGATTCGGATCCCATTACAGGAAAATATATCAATTTTAAAGAAATTTGATGAGAGCAATATGCAGTAAAGAAAATGAAATAAAACAAAATAAAGAAATCAAAACAATATATAAACGAGCGGAGAAGTCACCCAGTGGTGGTGACACTCCTTACGAGTTCTAATTACTTCCATCTATTAAGAGAACAGGAGGCCATATTCGCCGCAGACGTCTGGTAGAATTATCAGGGAATGTCCGGGATAAGAGTCGAAGCGAACGAAAGGATTGTCTAGTGGAAGAAAGAAATGAAAGAAAATAAGAATTTTGAAAATAATTTAGTGAAATAATTTTGTTAATTTTAGCTAGTTCAAATACTTATTTTAGTGAAGGGGAAAGAGCCAGGTTCTGTAATTTAGGTCAATGCTACTGAAGAGACAAAGGGACAAGTAACAGTTAGGATAAGACAATATACTCCCTCCAGACATACCAGCATTATTTGAAAGGATTCGGACAGTCTGCATTCTACTTCCAAACAAGAACAGTCTGAACTAGACATCCAACTAGAACAATTGATTCAGGAATCACTCTCTTAAATTCAGTGCCAGTTATAGAGTTTAGCATTCATTCTAGATAAACAATTGATTAAATAAACAAACAGTTGAGATATTGTAAACTATTTAAATTCTTTTAGAAATTAATATACTTATTTCATCTCTTGATCTCTTGATTATTTCTTCTATTTTAATATTTCTATCTCTAGCTTAAACATACACACAAGCCCTTTACAAAACCGCTCGTGCTACACAAGCTATTACTACAACACACCAACGACATTTCAATTGTAAGATTGCGAGAATAAAGGTTCGTGGAATTTTTTGTAGCGGATTTTGATGAGATATCTTTAAGGAAAGGGATTTTAAGGTCATTGTGGATTTTGTGATAATTTGAAACATAATCGGGAGCATTAACTATAGCTCTAAGGATTTTGGATTGTTTGGATTGGATACATTGCGTCAATTTCAAAAATTTGATATGATCAAATTACTTCCCCTTGCTCTTTCTCAGCAAGAGAAAGTAATAATTGCCTTATTAAAAAAAAAATCATTCGAGGGTTTCGTATCATTTTTTTTTTTTTTTTTATGTGAAGAAATTGATATTCAATTAGTTATCTATAAAAAAAAAGTAATAATCGTAATGTACGTAATAAATACTCAACTAGATGTAATTTTCAATCTTACTCCCAAACAATCCAGTAATCAATTTCCATGTAACAAACTGAATTCTGATATTAATTTGAATTATTTTCAGCTGAATAGAAATAACAGCCTCATGAATGGCAACTATTTATCATTGTAAGAGTTATTCAATAACAGAGAGCAATATGACAACAAATCAAATAGGGAGCCTTGTTTGGATTGTTTTGTGAAATGAAACCCATATTGTACAGTGTGGTATGTGTGTATGTGCCCACTAAATGCAAACAATACAACGTAATTTCCGTGATTATCTGATTAAATAGCGCCATATATGTTGGATTTATTTTATATTTAGATAACTTATGACCTTCACCATCATCAACAAATATACTAAACTGAATTACCCCTGTTGTTAATTGAATGGGATTGGTTAATTTCATTTTAACATGATGCTCTTTTACTTTCTTTGTTAATAATCCTTCATTCATCCATACTTCCACTTTAATTAACATCTTCTATCTTAAACCTTTTTTTTTTTTAATTCGCAGCCCTTAATAAATAATTTCTTTTATTGTTTCCATTTTTTTTTTACTTTCTCTTGCCCCTGAGGAAGTATTACGATCATGCCAAATTTTAGAAATTGAGTTTTAACCAGAAATCCGGTTTTAACGAATGGCATGTACGTATGTGTATGCATGTTTATGAGGTTTGTAAAAGATGTTGCGTTTTTTTCCTTTTCGTCACTAATGACAATTTCTGCTAGCCTCATAATATTCAATCACTGTGAAATGATTTTTCTTCTGCATTAATATACTGCAATGCAGAACATCCTAAGAGATACTGAAAGAGTCGCTCTTGGAAGATTCCAAAGGCGTTACTTATTTGAATCAAGGAAGCCTAGCGATTAAGATATCTATTTCATACCCACATAAACAATTCGCTACAAACTTTTTTCAGAAGAAACGTATATTTCCGGTGACAACACAATTTTTTTTTTAAATTTGCCACGATCGCCGTATTTCCTCATACTAGGAGTAAAAGAAATTACAAATCTGGTGTGAAACACTCACACGTCTTTTTCTAACTCTTGTTAATCACAAGATATAACATGATAGAATTTCTATAAGATTCGAATTTCACTCATCTGTCCTAATATAATTATATATTAAATAATAAAATAATAATAATGTGTGTGTGTGTGTGTGTGTATAAACAAAATATCGCAAAAACAAACAATCACAGGAAGGTCGGGTTGCATTTCAATAAAATGCAAGAATTGATCGCGAATTTTTCGGATAAAAATTCATCATCAATGAAAAGTGCACCTTTATTGAATGTTTGTTCAGTTTTTCGCGATTTCTTTCGAAAATAATTTCAACAGTTTACCATCTACATAATTAGATGGCTATCATTTACAGTACAGAGGAAAGAGATTAGCTCAGTCGTTAGCGTACTAGCCTCCCATGCGGAGATCTTGGGTTCGAATCCAGCTATCCTTTTTTATTTTTTTGTTTTTATTGAAGGAGGACCAATGCACTGCGACCTTTCGACCTTTGTGCTATTTCTTCACAGCACCGGAGCAGATGTCCCAGATAAACATCCGTTCTACAGAACCTCCATCACATTCAGATCCCTGAGGAATCCTAGTAACCTGATGGTCTCTAGAGAGGGTATATCCCCTCCTTGACCTGGTAGTTATCCTGATTCTTGAATCTTCTCTGAGTAGCAGCCTCGCAATCTGTTGGGAGATGTAATGAAGTTTCCTCCAACTCTTCCCAGATTCTGCATGAGCTGTCACTTTCCAAACCCAGCTTCGTCAGGTGTCCTCTAAGTCGGCAATGCCCCGTGAGGAAACCCGTGAGAACGTGGAGCTTGTTTTTACTCAAGCCGATGCAGGCCTCCAACCGGTTATAATTTCTCACTTTCTGGCCTGTTGGAAACCAGGGAGGGAGTTCCAGAGTTTAGATTTCCTTGCCCCCTCCTGCTTCCTATGTTCTTCCAAGAGAAACTGGTCGCTTACCTCACAAAAACGTTCCGGTCTTAGAAGGGGGGGTCGCAGCGCCTATCATCGCCAGGGCGTCGGCAATTTCATTCCCTTCAATGCTAACATGCCCTGGCACATCCAGATACCCTTCGATTTTTCTCCTCCTAGGAGCCTCCACAACTCACTTCCACTAATGGGTAGTGTTGTCTGCAGCTAGAGAACACTGCTTGGAGACCGGCAGTGCACTGAGAAGGCTCCGGGCGCAAATGACCATAGTTGTTGAGGAGCCTTAAATTTAAAAAAAAAACTTACGTTACAAATATTTTCTCGAGTAATTGATTTTTAGTGGATTCTGCGGGAACTTTAAGGTTTCCTCTAAAGTACCACTTCACTATAATGTACGGTTCTAAATCCTGTATAATATTATTTGTATATCTCGATAGAAGCATTGATATAATTGCAACTTTGTAGAAAATTGATTTTTGGGAAATGCAACTCTACAGAATAGGTTTTTCTTTTATGTTTGTTGCATTTTTTTGAAAACGACAATGACGATTTCCTTTAAACTTGCAATGCTAACTGCACATATATAAACCTATCATTTTTATTTGAAACATTCCCCCCCCCCTCCAAAACTGATTTTTAGATATTACAATCTTATTGGTACGCTCCTGTGGTCAACAATATAATCACTCTCTACTGCCTGGTTTAGTAGGTTAGTACTCCCCCCCCCCCCCCACAACACTTTATAATTATGTAGGACAGATGAGTGAAATAAATTTGAGGATTATAGAAAATTTGTCGTCATATATCGTGATTTACAAGAGTAAAAAAAAAGGCAGGTGAAAGATGTGTTTCACACCAGATTTGTAGTTTCTTTTACTCCTAGTAAGAGGAAATGCGGTGATCATGACAAATTTACAAAAATTAAGTCGTCACCGGAAATATATTATAACGTTTTTCCCTCTAAACTAGCTACTGCAACTAGTTTTAAGTGGGTTCGTATAGATAAAATACTCTAAACTTCAATAAAAAAAAACACCGATTTATTGTTATACACAATAAATTACAAAATACAACACTTAATAATAATTATTTCGCAGTTTAAACCACAAAAGTTAACTTTGTTCACTTTTTATACACTTTTCACAAACTAGTGACTTCGTTTGTAACTGGAAACTCTCTCAACTCTCTGCGGTCCCACTATTTATACCGGTGCAGAGAATCTTCTAGAACCTTCTCAATCCTTCCAGAGAGAACTAGAGCGCATCGCCAGCGCTTCCTAGTGGCCACTAAGAGAACTTGAGGTTCCTACTTCCTCTCCTAGATGGCACCACTAGCTGCGTTACAATATGTTTTGCAAAAAAAGGTTTTAGCGAATGGTCTAATTATATAAATGTGTGTGTGTGTGTGTGTGTGTGTGTGTGTAAGTGAGTGAGAGGGTGAAACAAATATCTTAATAGTGTTCAGAGGAAGCTGGGCTTTATTGATCCAAATACGCGACGCTTACTGAATCTTTCCAAGAGCGACTCTTTCAGAATCTCATTGGATATTCTGCATTGCAGTATATTAATGCAGACGACGAAAAATCATTCCTCTGAGGAGGCTAGCAGAAATACCTTATGTGGCGAAGGGAAAAAAAACGAAAGTTCATCTTTTACAAAGCTCAGAAAAATTTTCTTATCTAATGTTCTAGTTGACTTATTTGAAGATATGTGAATGGTAGAGCATAGAGTAAGACAAGGTGCATTGCATCCGTGTGCATTACATCTAGATAAAAGTGGTGATAATTCTTGTGTAATGCTCTCTCTTCTTCTTCTTTATTTGTGTGTCTGTATGTGTAACTATAGGCCACTTATTTGGTTGAAAGACTGCAAATAGGTTTTAGGAAGCTGTTCATGGTTAGAGTACATGTTAGAGTAAAGCAATACACGTGGGATTGGTTCTATAGTAACAATGTTACATTCAAGTAATAATCCTTAGGTCACCATGTAACATACTAAGGCTAGAAGCTTTAATACGGATTCACGTTCTATGTGGTTTATACTATACCAGCAACAGTTCACTTTACTACTAAAGCTTAGGGGGTCGTATTTGTAAAGTGGTATTCTTTGCTATGTTTATAATCTGTTGCATCTCACTGCAATGGCCCTTTCCTCTCTTTTATTGGCGTTAATCTTCTTAAATTGAACCACAACTGATTTAGAGAAAAAAAAATGAAAAGAAGAAAAAAAATATATTTTAGAGTTCGATTTATTCCACCCTTTTAAACGATTCTAGGGGCTTAAGCTCTTGACAAAGCATGCAACATACTTTGTTCCCTTATATTATCCATTGAAAGCCATATGTTCCAGATTACCTTTTCTGAAGACAGGTAACTAGAGGGCATATGTTTGCTTGTAAAAATATAGATTATTTCTTGCTACGGAAGACATTGCTTTATTTGTGAAATATATAAACTGAAATACAGTAAATTCTTTAATGTTAATAATATAATATAAATATTTTTAAATTATATTATGTGCACGTATAACTGCATTAAAAATACATAAGGCTTCTATTTTACACATTAAACCTTACAGTAAAATTGACTCAAGCTATTTTACAATTAGGTTAAGATAAACAATGTAACGGACAGAAATCTACACGCTTAAAACAAAATTAGAATGAATAAATGTTGTTTTCTTTCTCTGTTCCTTATTTAATGTACGAATTGTTTAACACTTTTCAGGCAACATTATTTATTCTCATAAATCTGTATTTGTATGATGGATTTATTTATATTTCAAATGTTTTATTTAATTTTATTCCAAGTTTTTATTCAATACAAGCACTGCATTTAAATTTTGGAAGTCCTTTGTACGTACATCGGTATTTACATGGATTGAGTTAACACTTATTTCTTGTTGAACGATAACTGGGTAGGCTGTAATATTAACTTGAATAATCAGTTAAAATGTGCATCATAATTACAACCAAGCAGCGTAAAATGAGCAAAATATTCTTCCTTACAAACAATCAACCTGAATAAGCAGCAATATATACATGCTTAAATATTTCACTAGTTTTATACGTGCTTAGGTTCAAGTTGTTGGATAGTAAGATAGTTAGATAGTTAGATGGACGGATATTTAGATAGCTAGATAGTTAGATAGTTGGATAGTTGGATAGTTAGATAGTTAGTTAGTTAGATATTTAGATAGTTAGATAGATAGTAAGATAGTTAGATGGTTAGATAGTTGGATAGTTAGATAGTTAGATAGTTAGTTAGTTAGATAGTTGGATAGTTAGATATTTAGTTAGATAGTTAGCTAGTTAGATAGTTAGATAGTTAGATAGTTGGATAGTTAGTTAGTTAGATAGTTGGATAGTTAGATATTTAGTTAGATAGTTAGCTAGTTAGATAGTTGGATAGTTAGATAGTTAGTTAGTTAGCTAGTTAGATAGTTGGATAGTTGGATAGTTAGATAGTTAGTTAGTTAGCTAGTTAGATAGTTGGATAGTTGGATAGTTGGTTAGTTGGATAGTTTGATAGTTAGATAGTTAGATAGTTAGATAGTTAGATAGTTAGATAGTTAGTTAGTTAGATTCTTAGATAGTCAGATAGTTAGATAGTTAGACACTTAGATAGTTAGATGGTTAAATAGTTAGATAGTTAGATAGTTAGATATTCAGATAGTTAGATAGTTAGATAGGTAGATAGTTAGATAGTTAGATAGTTAGATAGTTACATAGTTACATAGTTAGATAGTTAGATAGTTAGATAGTTAGATAGATAGATAGTTAGATAGTTAGATAGTTGGATAGTTGGATAGTTGGATAGTTGGATAGTTGGATAGTTAGATAGTTAGATAATTAGATAGTTAAGTAGTCTGATAGTTTGATAGTTAGGTAGTTAGATATTTGGATAGTTGGATAGTCGGATAGTCGGATAGATAGATAGATAGTTGGATAGTTAGATAGTGAGTCAAAGTGATGAGTATTTACATTTCTCATAACATTGTAGAATGAATGCTTCAACAGCATGATATCAATTAAAAACGAAATATATCAATTTAAAGAGAAGAAAATTTGTCAATAGTTATGTAATTGGTAATTAGTTACATTTAGCCGTTGTTAATATGACCAAAAAAAAATGTTGATTGGCTGTGGACAAAGAAAAAAAAACCTTGTTGGCTTTAATGGTTTATTTATCGACGTTTCAGACACATTTGGTATTCTTCCTTTTTCATGTAGATCCTGACATTGTTTGTTTTGTTAATAGATTGTTTGAGAACTGCCTTGATAGAATATCCTTATGAGAGTCACACCCAGATTTATATTTTTTTTTTTAAATATTCATCTTATATCATGTTATAATAAATTTTTTAAATTTTTTAGAATATATCTAATTAAGTAATAATTATAAAAATAAAAAAAAAACTAAAATATGAAACAAAACAAAAAAAAATTAACGAACAAATAAAAAATATAGATTTTCAATTTATCGTTGTCAGAGCCCATTATCACAATATATAATAAATTAGCCCCACCCACTTAATCTATATAGTAGAAAGGAAGATCCAATGTCGGCTGAATATAATTCTTTTTAATAATAATCCACCGCCGGGTTTTATTATGAATAATTCCATTGTTATTCTGGCATTTTTTTTTCCCCCATCGATTTATAAAGCTAATGTAAATTTAAATCGACAATTATTATATTGTAAAATTGTCTAGTTTAATATAAATTACATAATTCTTTTTATTTTCCTTATGTGCTTAATTCTGTATTGCTTATAGAGAAGAATACTTTATATTTATAATTTGTAATGATTTTTAATTTCCCTTAAAGTTATGAAATCAAATTTATACTAGAGCTGTTATTTTTGAGGTTCCTGTGAATTGTGGCACTATTTATGTATGTTTGTATTTTTTAGTTTTATGCTTTTATCATCAGCACAAAAAAAGGGGACAAAAAAGTATCTATGGTAAGATTCTACGAACTATAATCTTATTTAATCAATTAATTCAGAATTCATTCAATATTCTTTTAAAACAATAACAATAAAAAATAATAATAATAAGTGACTTATCGTAAGATTTACGAGGTTCTACATTGCAGTTATAAAAACCTTAAGTTACCTTGAAGCCTACATTGAGAAAACTCTGTTCTAGCCGACGAAGTTCTTTACTAGTAGTTCCATTAAACTCCGCCTACTAATGTCCAATTATGTTTCTTCTGTTTTACAAACCAGTTCCCCAAAATATGAGACAAGTTTCCGTGCATAAAATACTGATAACTGATACTTGGTAAGTTAGCTTCATTTTATGATCATTGAATGTTTTTCGACGTTCGCCCAAAAATCAGAAAACCGTGCGAGTTTAACGAATACTGCCATACAAAGTCTTGATTGATTTAGGCACATTTCACTATCTTACATTGTTGATAATCAAAATATCCTATTGTTAAGCAGCTTATCAAGGAAAATCTTTAATATTTTCCAGCAATACGAAACGTCTATTTCCAACCCAAAGAGAAAACAAATCACAAGTTGTCAAAGTTAGTTTTCAGAATTTCTCTACATTAATATCTTAATATTTTAGAAACAACTTATGTTCTGTCAAAACTAAAATATGTATAGTGGGAGGACGAAATCGAAAAATAATAGTTTAAAGTTTAGAATATTTTACAGTATCCAAAATAGTATTTTGTTAATATTTTATAATTATCTTAGTGCTGTGAATTTACCTTCAAAAAGAGTGTATTTTAGAGTCAGGTACTGTAAATTGGGGTCATTGCTAGTAGGGAAACAAAGGCACAAAATTTAATACAATGCGACTTGGCCAACTACTTTGTTAGAGAGCATTTCTTAGTGCACAGTCTGCCATCAGCTTTCAAAGAGTACATAGTCTACACTCAGCCTTAAAACAAGTAAGTCTGACTTGAGCTTTCAAACAACTAAGTCTAATTTCTGCTTCCAAAGCCAGAACAGAACACTTCAGGAATCGCTCAGTGCCAATGATAGATATTTGCCTTTATTCTAGATATACTTCTGATTTATAATTGTGATACTGTAATGTACTTAAACTTGCTTAAAGAATAATATATGTATTTATAAAACAGTGTGCTGTCTTGATTATTACTAATACTTCTATCTTTATCTCAAACATACTTACAAGCCCTTTATACAAGACCGCTCATACTACACAACCACCTACTACAAATACATACACATCATCAACCATAACATTACATATGTAACCCACTTTTGTGTTTCTTGGTGTAGACAATAAATTTCTATTTCATGTAACACAGTATGTAAATAATTGGAGAATAGAAGCAAACCTTTCAAGAACAGCTTCGCTTCTAATGAAAATACATACAAATTACTTTGTACAAATTAATAACATTTAGAATCATAATGACAGTACTTATCAACATGCAAAAATAAATAAATACCAAGATTTAAATCACATAAATATAATTGTACATTAAAATAATGATTAATTATTAATAATAAAAAAGTATGTGTGTCTGTGAGTGTATGTATTTGTGAATTTCTAACAATATTAGTTCAAAATATAATTTGCAGTAATTACAATTCTTGTACAAAATTTGGACAGAATAAAGTTTTAATGAAATGAATATCTTTTCAGCTGTAATAAAATTTAGCAATAATTAAACAAATTTGCTCTTTTAAAATTTCTGGATAATCAAAGTTATAAATTAATTCATAATATTAAAAAAAAAAAAAGTATTCCAATCGCACGCAACAATTATTAATATATGTATTTATATGTTTTTTTTGTTTAAATCATTCTGTGTATATCTGCTTACTGTTGGCAAATTTTTTCCTCCTAGGAGCTAGGAGCCTCTACAGCTCACTGTCCGTTGAAGGACAGTGTTGTCTGAACGAGAGAACACTGTCCGGAGGCCGACAGTGCACTGAGAAGGCTCCGGGCGCCAATCACCATAGATGTTGACGCGCCTTAAATTAAAAAAAATAATAATAATAAAAAAAATAAAACTGATGAAGTTAAAGAAAGCAGATGATGTCATTTTGGTAGACAATAAAGATACCTTCCCTTCTTATAACGTGATAGAGAAATCTATTTAGAACGTAGGAGTTCTGGTCAATCGATATTGTTCAAACTGAGAACTTTGGCATATATTTAACTTCCTGGGTGCCTATTGGCTTGGGACCTAAGCCTACAAAAAGAATTTAGCTGGCCACTGCCTTGGCGTTTTTTCCCACCATCGCAGACTTTGGTAAGGTGGTAAGGAAGTGTTGGTAATGATCATTGGAAAAATTCAACACTTGGTGATGATATATCACAAGGTAAACTATAGTTTTAAAGACATTAAAAAAGGAAAATTTTTACCCTGAAGAAGGCAATAAATTTGCCGAAACGTCGGTGAAAATTTTTAAAAAAGTTTTGTTTTTTTATGCTTCATTTACTACGATTATCAGGTAATCTATTGTACCCCTCTGGTACCGTACATGAGCTTGCTCATCTAAGTACCCTCTCCAAATTGAGCTCCCTAAAGAATCCATAAATCTTAGAGGGTTCTAGGGCGCCTTTATTATAGTTATATAGTCCACTCAAAAAGTACTTTAGAGGCAAGCCTCATAACCTCATAATCTAACCTAAAACATAATCTAAAAAAAAATCAGAACTTTTTTTTTAACGTTTAAATATACTCAAGAATGCTTCATAATATTCATAATATTAATAATGTTTATTTTGTTTTCAAGATATAATTCCGATATAAAAATAAAGAAACACATTAACAGACACTTCTCACATTAACAGCATGGAAATGAAATTCCGACTGTTACCAAACGATGTATATACACGATTTACAAATTAACTTGATAAGTTGGTTATTATTTATGTAACCGTATATTATGGCTAGGTTAGGTTAATCGTATTGGTTTTTAAATTCGTATTTTGAAAAATCGCCACTGGTTTACTAGCGCTGACTACTACACGAATCTTCCTCACTTGTTCCATTAATATTATAATATTATTCATAATAAGATTAATTCAAAAATAATAATCCAAAAAATAATAATAATAATAATAAATCAAACATATTTAATACACTTCTGTCCAAGCAATATTTTTTAAAATTTTATTTTCATTTTGTATTCTGATAACAAGTCAATGATGTTATTAGCACCAAGTACAACTAACTGTTCCTGACAGCTGGTATAATTGGATTGGTTTATTCCAATATGATCGAAATTTTGTCTCTGATTTACTACAGTCAACCCAAATGCTAAACAGTAATGTAAATGGTAAGTCTATGCAATGTAAACAGTAATCACCATGTAGAAATATCTATACAATGTCTCTCACATACATTTGTAGTATGATACATCTCCTATAATGTTCAGTATTTTTTTTTTTTTTATTTATTAAATTACAAACTTATAGGATAAATTCCTTGTTGAATATCTAAACTAATTTCTAAATAAGTGGTTAAAAAAAATAAAAATGAACTCTAAACATTTAAAAAAAAAAAAAAAAAATATGAAAAATAATAAAATAAAGAAGTAATTACCTTCTGAAAGTATAAATGTTCTCGTACTTAAAGCTTCTGTGACGAATTTATAAATTAAATGAATGCTGTCAGTGGTGAACAAGATAATAAATTTGTCAGATAAAGAAAAATTTTGACCAATAGAACAAATACGAGGGTGGTTTGAAAAGTTTTCGGAATGTACTAGAAAGAAGTGTCTTACCTCGGTGGAACTGCTTTTATTTTTCAACATAGTCTCCCTGTAGACTAATGCATTTGGTCCAGCGTTGTTCCAATGCCTTTAACCCATCTCGAAAATGAGATTCCTCCAGGCCTGCAAAGTACCTCTCCAATTCGGCTGTCACTTCTTCCGTTGTAGGAAATCTCCGTCCACCGAGGAAAATTTTCAGCTTGGGGAAGAGATGAAAGTCTGATGGTGCTAAATCAGGTGAATAAGGTGGATGTGGCAACAATTCGTACCTCAGTTCATGAAGTTTTGCCGTGGCAATAACACTTGTGTGCGGGCGGGCGTTGTCCTGATGAAAGATGACTTTCTTCCTTGCCAAACCAGGCCTTTTTTCGCGTATCTTTTCCTGTAAAGTTGGTGTAGGAGGTTTGCATAGTATTGCCCCGTAATTGTTTGGCCAGTAGGAAGATAATCTATCAGCAGAATGCCTTTTGCATCCCAGAAAACTGAGGCCATGACCTTTCCGGCCGAACGTACTGCCTTTGCTTTCTTTGGTGGTGGTGACTCAGCATGTTTCCACTGCTTTGACGGCTATTTTGTCTCTGGGGGTATAGTAGTGGACCCAAGTTTCATCTGTAGTCACAAACCGGCGAAAAAAATCTTGTTGGTTGCGCTGAAAACGGGCCAGACTTTGTTCGGACATTTCCAATCTGGTGCGTTTATGGTCCAATGTCAAGAGCCGCTGCACCCATCTTGCCGATAATTTTTTCATTCCCAATTCTTCGGTTAAAATGTGATATACCCGTTCAGATGACATCCCTATAGCTTCAGCAATCTCTCGCACTTTCAGTCGACGATCCTCCATGACCATTTTATGCACTTTTGCGATAAATTCTGGGGTCGTAGCACTTTTTGGCCGTCCACTACGCGGATCATCATCTAAACTCTCCCGACCAAATTTAAACTCGCTGGTCCACTTGGCAACAGTTGAATATGAAGGAGCAGAGTCCCCCAGTGTGTTCTGAAAGTCGGCATGAATTTCCTTTGCCTTCATACCTTTCTTTACAAAGTACTTAATCACTGCTCGAATCTCAGTTTTTTCCATTGTCACAAATCACTACGCGGGAACAACAACAAAGAGTCGTCACTATCACTCTCCTGCAGCAAGAGCACTGACGCGCCACGTGTTCACTCACAAAGGATGTGTGATTATTGCGCGGGAACCTCGTTGCTCTAGCACTGACATCTAGCGGTGATTCCGAGAACTTTTCAAACCACCCTCGTAGAACCAAAATAATGAACTCTTAGTGATTCGAGTGCAGAACATTCAAATATAAAAATGTAACCGTCTAACTAAAGGCAAAGCAGTTACCAATTAAGCAGACATTACTTACATCAAAACAATAAGTTTGAACCATTGACATACACGAACGACTTACATTATAATTATTTAAACGAATCTACATTATCAGCCTAATTTTTTTTTTTAATACTAACAGTCAAATCAAGATAGTGCTGTGGTGCACCGAGAGAACAAACTTTGAACGATACAAAATATTTATTAAGTATCATGTGTATACTGAATATTTATACTTTGAAATAGTTTCTATAACGCGTACATAAATTATTACAGTACCATGTTCAGTAATTATCATAATTTTTTTTCTCAAAAGGAAAAAAGAGTTGTTTTCATGAGTTGTTTTGCACAAAGCATCTTTTATACTTATATGATCAAATATGAAAACTGATTCCATTTTCGAGATAATTTATATAAATCAAATTTCCAAATATTTATTATTTCTATATACTGAGACAAGAATTGTAATAGAAAAGAAGTAATAGGAATTCTGAAGAACTACGTAAAATGTACCCTGGAAGCTGATAGCCAAAAGAATACTAGATGCAGATTAAAAATCCAAAATGCAGAGGAGATCTATGTAAATTAGAAAGCCCTATTAGGGTCGTAAGAACAAACCTCGAAGAGACAATCTATAGCCGAATGACCCAACATCTCGCATATGCAGATTACATTTTAGTCACTGCTCGGACCATAGAATCTCTAGCTGGAGCTTTAGAAGAGTTCAAGGGTGTAGCTAGAATGCTTGGATTAGTAGTTAACATAAGGGAAAAAAAATGATACACCTGAAAACATTGAGAAAACAAATGAAAGGACTTGAGAGCGTGAAGATAAACGAATATATAACTTCCAGATAGTACTAAAGAATAAGTATCTGGGTTGCTGTTGTTACTGAAATGAAATCTTGGAAGAAATTAAAGCAAGTGTTGCGGTAAGTAATACGTGGCAGTTTGCACTATCGAAAGATCTGTGATTCAAAGTATTGTCAGGGAATGCCAAAAGTACAAGACAAATTATTAAGCCGATGGTTATGATATGTGCGTAAATTGGGTCCTAACAAAAGCAAGTGAAAAATTTTGATTGTATGAAAATGGAAAGTTTTAAGAAGAGTGTTTGGCCGGAAAATCGAAAATGCCCTATGGTTTTCTCGAAAGAATAGAGATTATTTGATTTGTTCAAACAGCCAGATTTAAGATGAGATAATAAATCGAAGTGTAGATATACTTAATTTCCACAGTAGCCCGTAAGCTTGTTGCACAAAGGGGAAAGTTTACCAAACAGTATTCTATTTTTTTCAAGTTTGATAATAATTGATCTACAATCGTGACGCTATTATTCGGTAGAGTGATAAAATCAAAAATTCAAAATGGTTGGTCCGAAATTGGCACGTTGAGGAAGGAGTTATTTTTAACTATTTTCCTTTAGACCAGCAATGGTGGGACGATATAATGGGAGTAAGTTATAATGAGGTAAGAATTATTAATTAGGATTTGGGATCGGACGAACACTGTAGAAATTCCAAAAATTTGTGCGACAGGTGATTCGGAGAACCGCTTTGTATACCGAATTCAGGAATTGGGAAGATTTCTAAGAATTGTAGGGGTAATTAAGAGCAAATGCAGCAAATTGAGGAAAGTAAAAAAAAAGTGATATCGTCACAGTATTTTATTCCACCCAATTGCATCAGGAATAAGCATGCAGAAAACTGCATGAATGGACATTTTGGAAAAACTAAAAAGTTGAGCAATGTTATTTATTCCTAGATGAGTAAAAGATGAAGTATTTGTTAATTCAGAAAGAGTTCTGTATATTCCTATTTCCTGTAATAAACACAAAATCAGTTATGACTGAATTAAAAATTAACGGTTTAATCTTAAGGACATAGAAACAATCACGTCATCTCAAGAATAAGATTTTTTTTTTTGTTTCATTTAAGATCAAAAGGGTTGGTTCTATTGAAAGACAATTTTATTTGTAATAATCTTTAGTTAATGAACTTGTTAATTTTTGATTATTCACTTTTTAATTTTATTATTCAAATAGGTCATGTTTTTAAAATTAAAAAATCTGGTGTGAAACACTCACATAACTTTCTTTTACTCCAGTTCTCAAAATTATAATTGACAAATTTTATAGTTTGTGTACCAAATTTAATGAAATTTGTCGAAAACTGAAAAAAAACTATTCAGTAAAAGCGCACTTCCGGTTTACTGATTTTCTTCACACCCGGAATTTCGACCAACTATTTATTTCTAATTAATTTCATTTGGATGATAGAGTTGTATAATCAAGTATGATACCACTTTAGAGGAAGCTGTAACCCTACCCCTCTCCTAAAAGTGCCCTTAAATGAATTTTCCCAGAGAAATGTTTTATATAAAAGTAATAGATCTTTAAATGTTTAGTTTATATATGTAGTTTCAAAAAAATCGTCGGGGCCATTTTTGAGAAAATCGCGAAAAAGTGAAAAAATCATATTTAGTAAAGTGTTAAAACAAAAGCATTTCCGGTTTTCCGATTTTTCTCAAACTCGGAATTTCAACAACATATTGAATTGTCATTAACATTATTTAAATGACCGAATTGTGTAATAACCTGAAATAGCATTTTAGAGTGTAACCTAACCCCACCTCTCCCCCAGAAGGGCCCTTAAATCAATTTTCCCCGAGAAATGTTTCAAATAAAAGTTGTAGCTCCTTGTATATGTAGTTGATGTATGAAGGTTAAAGAAAATCCTTGGAGCCATTTTTGAGAAAAACGCAAAAAAGTAAATAAGTCAACTAGTAAAGTGGTACTTCCGGTTCAGAAATTTTGACAGATAACGCACAGTCAGATCGCATGGTGATACCTAAACGGAATATCAAGTTTCAGTTTTCTACGGTTTTTCGTTTTTGAGCTATGCTGTTCACATACACACACACACACAGACCATTTGCTAAAAACCACTTTTTTGGATTCAGGGGACCTCAAAATGGATATTTCCGGTGAAATCTCGATATCGAAAATTTGACACGATTGCAATACTTCCTCTTACTAGGAGGAAGAGAAAGTAAAAATATTTACGAGGCTTTATATTTTTCTTTCTTTTTCTTTTTTACTAATTATTAACGTACACTAATTTTCTTAAATATTAAGATCTTTGTTTATGTAATATTAATTGTAATAATGAGATCATAATGGGAATAATTTCAAAGGAACTTTCGCATATAATTAATTAATTAGGTTAATTAACTGTATTAACGTTAAAAAAAAAAAAAAAAAGGAAAAAAATCATTAAATATAAAGTATAACATTCTTTATTCATTCTCTATTTAAAATGAAAATTAAGTGGAATTTTTTTGTCTAGCCAATTTTTACTTTCTCTTAACCTTTCTTTTGACTTTTGAATCATTTTTTTTATTTTTTGCTGAGTATAGTGTCGCTAGCGATCGAAAGAGTTACACACGAGCTGCAAAAAAAAAAAAAACGAACCGCTATAGAGCTCGAATGGAGTACAAGGTTTTAACCTTTCAACTCAGCAATTTTTTATTTCCTTGATAGCCTATTACATTTTGTGGTCATCAACTGGTTTTGGGCATTCACCCCTCATCAGATCATGTCTTGATAAACAGTGCGATAACACACTGTTATGTCTGTTTATAATTATTGTAATAGTACACTATTTATTAGGACATTCTGTAGATGGGCAAATGCTGAAAGCTACTGAGAAAAAAAAAAGATAGTTTACGACCTTTCTCTTATAAGAATTATCACAACGTTTCTCAAACTTGGAATTTTTTAGTAAATCAATATTTATTGTCCTTACAGATGGGTGGAGAAAGAAATATTGCATATGTTGATTTTTAGCACCAGGTAGCTGAGAATATGATTTATATTGAATACCGCATGGCAGCGCTACCGTCATTTCCAGAAATTTAGATTTAAACCTAACGTTTTACCCCCTAGATTCCATCTGAAATCAATTTTTGGGGGGGGCTTTGAAATTTACTAATAAAAGTGATAGGTTTATATCTGCATAGTTAGCATTTTATAGGGGAGGGATTAGCTAAGTGGTTAGCGTACTGAACTCCCACGCGGAGGACCCGTGTTTGAGTCTAGCTGTGCTACACTTAGATTTTTACTTTCTCTTACTTCTTAGTAAGCGGAAGTATTGTAATCGTGTCAAATTTTCGATATCGGGTTTTTCACCGGAAATATCCGTTTTGAGGTCCCCTGAGTCCAAAAAAGTGGTTTTTAGCAAATGGTCTGTGTGTGTGCGTGTGTGTGTGTGTGTGTGTGTGTGTGTAAGTGTAATCTATCGAAAAGCATAGCTCAAAAATGAAAAACCGTAGAAAATTGAAACTTGATATTCCGTTTAGCTATCACCATGGAATCTGACTGTACGTTATCTGTCAAAATTCCTTAACCGGAAGTACCATTTTACTAGTTGGTTTTTTTACTTATTTGGAATTTTTTCAAAAATTGGGCTCCGACGATTTTCTCCAAACTTGGTATATCAACTACACATACAAAGAGCTACAACTTTTATTTAAAACATTTCTCTATGAAAAATTCGTTTAATGGCACTTTTGGGGGAGGGGTGGGGTTACGGTTTTCCTCTAAAGTGCTATCATAGTTGATTATACAATTCTATCATCCAAAAAAAAAAAATTATTTAGAAATAAATAGATGGCCAAATTACCAAGTTTCAAGAAAACTGGCCAACCGGAAGTGCGCTTGTACTGAACAGTTTTTTCACTTTTCGACGAAATTCTTTAAATTAAGTACACTAACTATAAAATTTGTCATTTATAATTTTGAGAACTGGAGTAAGAGAAAGTTGTGTGAGAGTTTCACACCTGATTTTTTCTTCCTAGGAGCCTCTACACTGTCCGGTGATGAACAGTGTTGCCTGTAACGAGAGAACACTTTCCGGAGGCCGGCAGTGCACTGAGAAGGGTCCAGAAGCCAATGACCATAGATATTGTCGCGCCTTAAATTAAAAAAAAAAATAATCTGGTGTGAAACACTCACACAACTTTCTCTTACTCCAGTTCTCAAAATTATAATTGACAAATTTTACAGTTAGTGTTCCAAATTTAAGGAAATTCGTCGAAAACTGAAAAAACTATCCAGTAAAAGCGCACTTCCGGTTTACTAATTTTCTTGAAACTCGGAATTTTGGCCATCTATTTATTTGTAATTAATTTTGTTTGGATGATAGAATTGTATAAACAACTATAATGGCACTTTAGATGAAAAACATAACCCCACACTTCCCCTAAAAGTGCCCTTAAATGAATTTTCCCAGAAAATGTTTTAAATAAAAGTTGTACATCTTTTTTTGTTTAATTTATATAGGAAGTTTCAAGAAAATCGTCGCAGCCATTTTTAGAAAATCGTGAAAAAATCATTTAGTAAAGTGGTAAAGTAAAACGCACTTCTGGTTATCCGATTTTCTTTTTTTGAAACTTGGAATTTCAACAACACATTTAATTCTAATTAACATTATTTAGATGATAGAATTGTTTAATAAACTGAAATAGCACTTTACTGGAAAACCTAACCCCACCCCTCCCTCCTAACTACCCTTAAATGGATTTTCCTAGAGAAACGATTCAAATAAAAGTTGTAGCTCTTAGTATATGTAGTTGATATATCAAGTATGGCGAAAATTGGAGCCATTTTTGAGAAAAATGCAAACAAGTAAAAAAAAAGCAACAAGTAAAGTGGTACTTCCGGTTGAGGAATTCTGACACATGACCACTGTCAGATGCCATGGTGATACCTAAACGGAATATCAAGTTTCAACTTTCCACAGTTTTTCGTTTTTGAGGTATGCTGTTCACATACACACACACACACACACACACACACACACACACACAGACGCACAGACCATTTGCTAAAAACCACTTTTATGGACTCAGGGACCTCAAAACGGATATTTCCGGTGAAAAATTGATATCGAAAATTTGACACAATTACAATACTTCCTCTTACTAGAAGTAAGAGAAAATAAAAATTACTATTCCAAGTTTAAAGAAAATGTTGGAGAAGTTTTCGTGAAAATTCCAAAGAAACTTCGGTATATTCTGTAATGACACTTTTCCAGTTAAAAATACTTTATATACCTAATGGTAGAACTGTACATTGCATTGAAAAACGCACTTTGGAGGAAAGCAAAACGTTGCAACTGTTCCAGAAACCTCCAATAATTTATTTTCCTGGAAAAATAGTTCAAATCAAAGTGATAGGCCTTATGTGTATACTTAGTGTGCAATGTTTAAAGAAAATCACGAAATGGTGAGAAAAAACAAAGCCTTTACTAAAGTCTCACTTCTTGTTGACTAATTTTGTCCTCCTGAAGCCGTTGTCTCCATATTCAAGAAACCTCGTGATACTTATTTACGGGGAAAATTTGATCGCCATATTTCCTCTTACGATAGTAAGATGTAGTAAAAAAAAAAAGAAAAAAGGGGAACGTCGGAGACCGTTTCAAATCTATGATACCCCATGACGTATGTCCCCTTGAATATACCAAACATTTACTTCTGGCTATTAAGTATCATGTGGCCTTCTTCGCCTTCTTCATGAAGTTGGCAGTTTTTAGCTCAGATTTCTTTGGTTACAGTTGCTCCTAGGTAAAGACAATAAAGGGTGTATTCATCCCGTGATGCAAGTTTCCCATTGAGGTGGTGCATAGACATCCCCAGAGTAGAATGCATGATGATATTATTTCTCGTTCGCTTAACGTGACCCAAATATGTCATCCTTTATTATTCTTGATGTTCTGTTTAATTTTTAATTTGCCATTTATCCGCTTTAGAACACTGTATCACCTGTATCTTCACGATATTGTCATCATTAAACCGACTGTAGCACCGAAACTCAAAGGAATCTCGCCCTTTTTGTCATTGTGTCAGTGAGGGTATAAGATTGTACGAGAGGGTCTAGCCTTAGTATTACGATTGTCGCAGGAAAAGATGGTTGAAATGAACCTGATAACTTGCATTTAAACAGAATTTCATTTTTTGCTATATACGTACAAAAGAGAAGTGTGTTCGAGAGGTTCGAATAACTAAGAGATGAGTGGATGATGATTGTGGAGCGGTAGAATGATGTAGCTAAAGCATCAAGAGCCGCTTGAAGAGTTGAAATGTGACTAGTTAGAACTCTTGCTTGTTCTAACGATGGTGAGCTAGTGTGTCCATAGTTAGGTGAACCTTTCATGGTTGAGATTAATGAATGACTGTACTTTTCAGAATTGAATTGTGGTCTCATTGTACTCTACAATGTTGAGTTGGTGACTTGTCAAAGCCCCTCAGATATTCAAGTTTCCTTGAAGAGACAGCTTCTACTTGAAAGACTGACTGTCGTGGTCGATGCGATTTCTAATAGAACTGTTGAGACCAGTTTTTCTATGGCGAATATGTTGGCTATTGGTTCCGTTTACAGTATAAAATCGAAAACAATAGAATTTGAAGACCATATTCTTCGCTGTAAAATGATAAAATAAGAACACATAATATTTTTCTCAAACGATTTACGCATATCGATCTTATTAATTTGAAGGCCGACGGTTTTTTGCCGTTCGCTCCAATTTTCTAAAAAGCTTTTTTTTTTTTTTTATCCCACACCATTCGGGCTTGCGCTCACACCCGCCCAGAGAAGCCATCGACTTCAGAAAGAGAAGGAGGAAAAGAGCTAAAGAAAATTAACGCCCTCCCTCCCTCCTTCACCAACCCAAATAGGCAGCGCGGAAACACGCTATCCAAAGGAACCTAAAACATCTAAACAAAACAACAGCAGAGCCCCAGGAGTACCCAACAACAAGCCACAGATCCAAAAAGAAACAACAATAACAACAACAAACACAACACCAACAAAAGAGCCACAAGAATAAAATGAATTTAACCTTTCAGCAACCACTCACACACAACCACGCAATAAATACATCCACTCAAAGCCTCGCACATACCCATAACGTATAACCCATCCATACCATACATCCCAAAACGTATATCCTAACAAGAACTAGCAATTGCCCAAACAATACAACAAGGGGAAACTCCAAAAAAAAATAAATAAATAAATAAATAAAAAATAAATAAAAATTAATAAAAATAAAAATAAAATAAAATAAAAAGAATAAAATAAATAAATAAAAATAACTCACCCAAAGCAATCCTTCCAACCTGCCCTAGCTCCGCCTTACAAGGCCCCACGACAATCGGCGCTCAAACGCCTCGACCGCAAACTCCCTTAAGGCCTCATAGGCCGGGCCATTCTCCAACAACAAAGGAAGAGAATCGTTTCTCAAGCTGAGGTGAAAGCCCACTTTGCGCCACATAGAGGCTCTCAGATCTTCGTACATGCCGCAAGACAAAAGAATGTGCTCCGCGGTCTCTTCCATTCCACAACGGCAGTTCCCATTGTCCACCAAACCCATTCTAAACCACTTGCCGTTTATAAAACCGTGACCCGTTATTAACCGAGATACGGCATATGAAAGTACCTTCGGGACAATACGCCTGCCGGAGCTTCATTTACGCAACCAGCGAGATCATCTGTCAACGACTACATCATCCCAGATACCCCAAATTGTAGGAAGTTATATTAAGAATAAAGGCTCGCCACTATATTCCAAAAATATTTAATGCACAAATCAAATAAATTACAAAAGAAACTTTAATTAAAATTTTAAACTCAATATAGAATTGAATTTGTTAGCTAATTAATTTGAATCATATATTAATTATAACTATAGAGAGGGAGAGACAAAAGAAGGAAGATAAAATATACAACAGTTGTCATGCAAGTTAATATTAAAATTAAATTCTTTTGAAAAGCGGAAAAAAGATCTCTCAGTTATTTGAAATTTAATTTAGTGAACTTCCATAGCATTTCTGAATATTTTATTTAAGTTAATATTAAAAACCGATTCACATACAAGTTGACATTTTATTTCTCTTTACTTTCTCCTTACTCCTTAGTAAGAGGAAGTAATACGATCGTGCCAGAGTTTTCACAGGAAATACATGTTTTTGGGACCCCTTGAATATGAAAGAAATGTTTTTTAGCAGTTTTATGTGTTTTAACAGAATATCTTAAAACTGAAAAGTTTCAGGAAGTTTAAATTTCGTATTCCGTTTATCACCGCGTAACTTTGTATTCGTAACTTCGTATCACCGCGTTAGACATAAAAATTTCTAGCAAAACCCATCATCGCAATTAAAAGTATGACTTTACTGAATGATTTTTTTTTTTTTTTTTTTTTTTAGTTGTTCGTAATTTTCTCAAAAAACAGCTTCAACGATTTTCATTAAACTTCGTATACTATCGGAAGTTGTACTAACTTCGTATAAAACAGATGTTGTGTTTAATGGCTAGAGCATTAACCTGGTTCTCTTCCAATGGCTTAGTGCTGAACCATTGGACAAAACACAGTCTATCACTTTCAGCCTTAAGAAAGGAGAAGGAAGAAATAACGAAGAGTCTATAAGGTTCTTAGGTTTGATTCTGGACCGGATACTTCAATGGAAGTCGCATGTCGACCACTTGGAGAGCAAGCTTAACAAGCTTACATTTCTGTTTAAGCGAGTTGTCTCAGTCCTCGAAAAGGAACCTCTACGTATGATGTACTATGATATGATCCATCCATTGCTGAGCTATGGTCTGATACTATTGGGTTCGGCAACATGCGCAAAGAGGATATTTAAAATGCAAAAAAGAATCGTTAGCATATTGTCAAAAGCAAGACCTAGAGATTCTTGTCATCCTCTCTTTCAACAGTGGAAGATATTGCCTCTTCCTTGTCAATATGTGCTGGCATGTCTTATGGAAATAAAAGACAATATAATATGTTATGCAACAGCAGAAGAAAAGACGCACTACCAGCTTAGGAATCTTAAAGATCTGTTGGTGCCAAATCTTAGGCTCAATACAACAAGAAGCTCTTACCAGAATATAGGAGTCCAGCTGTACAACCACATGGAAGAAGTTCCAAGCAATGAATTCAAGGAAAATGATAAAAACTTTGCTACAGGGAAAGTGTTATTATAGCTACCAGGATTTTTTTAAAGACAATTTTTCTTGAGTTATTATAACAATGTTCTAAAATTTATGACGTTCCTATATCTGATAATGTCAAATTTTACAGGAAATAAAAAAATATTATTATTATCTACACACATAAATATCTATTGTTTTTATTTTGAAACATTTTTCTGGAAAAATTGATTTTTTGGGGGGTTTCTGGGGGGGGGACAATAGGATTATGCTTTTGTAATAACATAAGGTCATAGCAATGTCAAAGTGGTTCCATCCAGCTGCTATCTTCACAAAGGAAGAGCAGGAATAAAAGATAATTTATAAAAGTGGCCTAGCCGGCCGCTGTCTTCAAGACAAGGTCGCGGCCAAACAAACAAAATCAAGGATTAATACTTTACATCAAAGCAAGCACCGATAAAGCTAGCCACTTACCTAAATAACTGGTCACCGAACTAACCAAGGTCACACAAGGTCGCACACTAGGACAGATGTCTTGGTGTGAGTGTTGCTAACACTAATATAAACTTCGCTCCGTTGGAAGAGGGGATCATTACACACCAGTACGTCAGTAGATTATCATATACGAGTACATCGTTATACGAGCAGCAGTTCCGCGTCCCTATAAAAGTTTTACTTATACCTATACTTCATAGTTGTGCATCTTAGTTTATTTATTTTAATCATT
>JAAEAF010007258.1:0-88565 GCA_011037195.1 Triatoma infestans
CTGAGCTCGCGCTCATCCCAGCCCGCAAACTATTCATCTATCGCAATCGACTTTACTATAAACAGAACTGTTTCTATATATACAAAATCACTAAATAAACGAGGGAAGGGCACTCAAAAGTGCACATAAGCGAACATAACAACTAACGCATCCTAGACTAACTACAATATAACCTACTACACATACAAACCTCACACAGTCAATAAATACATTCATACCTTGCACATCCATACAAGACTAACCTAAGGAACCTCTCAGTACTCGATATTCCTGAGAGGTCATCTAAAATTCTACAGCTACCCGAATCTAACGCACACAGACTACAGACAAGCAATAAATTACTATCACACAAAACATTCTCTCCTCCTACCCAAGGGAAAGACCTCAGGACATACGCCGCGACAGAGCAGATTCCGCAAACATTTTGAAGGCTTTATATGCCGTCTCATTTTCAAGAAGCAAGGACAGAGTGTCGTTGTCATTGTTAATAAATAGAATAATAAAATGTTTGTGTAGGAGAGTGATGGACAGGGCTTGAAGACTAGATAGCATAAAATGTAGATATAATAAATAAATTATCTATAACAATGAAAATATCAACAAAATCATTACATTCTGTGGAAAATTCTTGAAATGACGTCATTGTTAGCACATATATGAGTTTTGTAAAAATAGAACAACGAAAGATAATGAACCGCAAAAAATCGCGCCAAAACACTACACTTAAATGTAGTTCTTATCAGCAGTTTTTGAAGAAATATGTATCTATTTAAACTCATTCTTTAGCGAAACGATCTTTAAAGTAATTGTTTTTATGTTAAGAATGTATTGTGCTTGTGTAATTATTTGTCCTCATGTTTAAACAAAGTTCTTCCAGACTGTCTCCATGTTATTAAAACTTAATTAAATTCAAGTACCGTTTCCCTAAAGAATGGGGTATAAAGTTATTTCAACAACTGATGATATGAATTGCATGTAAATACCAGCTGAAGATGACCTGATTAGGCCGAAACGTCATATTTTGTTCAGTAAATGAGTAAATAAAAGTTATAAAAACAGGCAATTGCCACCAATCAACCCTTCGTTATAAGAGTCTCAACCTATTCATTAATACTAGATTTCTTAAAATGCGTTCAAGAATGGCTAAAAGATTTAACCATCTCAGATTTATCAACATTTTTCAAAAAAAAAAATTGATTTTAGAGAGATTCTGAAAATTCTATGACGTCAAATTTCTCGAGCAATATGTGCTGATCTACAATGCAATCTCACATTGAGGTCCATGTAATCAATTTATGCCAAAAACTTTTCGGAGGGGGGGGGGGAAGTGGAGAGATCGATTGATTTTATTTATGTTTCGAATTGCAGGAAGTTCGAACTTGATATTTCATTTGGTGTTTCCGTGGAATTCGTCATAAAGTTTCGGTAAAAATTCGAAAACAGGAAGTACTAATTGTTTTTAAAGTTCTTTTTTTACAGTTTTCTTGAAAACTGTTCCAATGATTTCCTTCAAACTTTGTATATTTATCTAGATAAAACAATAGCTATCCAGTTCCGATATTTACCATCAGAAGTAGATTATTTCAATATTGTTCAGTGTTAAATTGTATAGTATTTTGTGAATTATATTAGAGATATTAAATTGTATAAAGTTATTTCTAAATAAGAATAAAAACAAGGATCCTACCCAATTTTCAACAGGCTTGTTATCTAAGTTTAACAGGCCTCCAATGACGTATTTCCAATACAACTTGCCCATTCATATTATTTCTGATAATGTATATTTTTTATTGTTTCAAATAAAAAAATAAATAAAATAAACTGTAGGCCAACTGTTTTTTTATTTAATTATTATTATTATTATTATTTTTAAATAAATATTACTTCCTTTTATTTTAAGAGGAAATATTTAAGTGCGATCCTGTCAATATTTCGAAATTGAACTTTCACCGGAAATATCTGTTTTGAGGTTCTCTCAGCTTGGAAAAAGTTTCTACTGGATGATCTGTACTGTATGTTTTGTCTGAATCGGTATGTGTTCTGTATATATGCGTGTCAGTATATATATGTGAACAAAACAACTCAAAACAAAAAAGTCGTGGGTATCTGAAATTGATATTAGGTTTAGGTTTATAAGATCGTACGAATTTTTTAACAAAAATCCATCAAGCGGAAGTTGCGGAATACTGGATGTTTTTTTATGACTTTTTTACGATTTTGTCGAAAATGGTTCCAACGATTTTCTTTAATTCAAAGTGTGTTGTATAAGTAGTAGCAGTGTGCAGATAGATGGGAGTGAGATGTTGTGTGTCGGATTGTGGAGAAGGGTTATGGTGTGCAAGAACTTGCCTATGGGGACGGTAAGCTGGAGTAGCTGTACACCTCAACTAGCTCTGGAGGTCATATTTTGCACCCAGCTCCAGGATGTCATAGTGCAGTGTTGTTCTTGTTCTAAGGCCGTGATATCCGGATGGACGCCAATATATCTGAAGAGGTGGCTAACTTAAATCTCATTAGAAGGTTGGTTACAACTTGTCCTCTGGCCTCAGTCTCGATGTTATCTATGAGCCAGCTTTAGTTGGAATTTTTTTCCTATCTCCGTGCTTCCGGGATGATGAAAAAGACCTATTGGCCACCTCGCAGGCCTTAAATATCCATACTTGTTTTAAGTTACTTCTTTGCATTCTACTGACTTCTTTTTCACAAACGCTTGTAATAATTTATCAAATATCTTTAATACATACAAGATGCCGTTAGTGATTACAGAGAGATATTGTCTATTTTAGCTAAAGTTTAGGTTCGATTCCGAACTTGGCCATGGATTTATATGGTGTAAGATGTAAATAATGTATAGTTTACCTGTAAAGTTTACAATTCACCAATTCCATACATGTCGGTCACTCGGCAATTAGATAAACAACATAACTTGATTGAATAATATATATATATATATATGTTACCGTGGATGACCGAAATTGGAGAATGTCGACTTTCACCGGTGAATGTCAACAGATACCAAATACGTCGGTGAAAGATCGAATATTTCATTACATTGTTGTACATTCGGACCCTCTCCGGTGTGTGTCGACAATCACAGATATGCTCTGGTGGAGGTCCAAAACAGAAGAGTCAAAAAACAAGTGACTGGCTCTCTCCCGCCAAATCCTTTGTTAGTGACTAGCTCTCTCCCGCCAAATCCTTTGTTAGTGACTGGCTCTCTCCCGCCAAATCCTTTGTTCTGCTCGGAGTCAATCAGCTTTGTCAGTCTTATGCAAGCTTTGATAACGCGAGCAACGTTTTCTTAATTTTTTTCCGATACTCTAATTTATACTAAATGGATACTGCAGTAAATCGTGAACTTTTTCTTGAAAAGTTAAATGCATTAATTGCGGGTAAACGAGAAGACAATTGTTTTTATTTTTCTCAAGAAAAGTATTCTAAAATACTTTCTGAAGTGGTTTCTGCTAAAATTAAATGCAACACACCTTTGGATTACAGACGATTAAAACGTTTTGATGTTTTAAAAATTAATGATGAAGAGAAGTTAATTGTACCATTAAAACCAGGGGAAACGAACATACAGTATTATGTTACCAATGAAGAATTGTACAGTATACTATATGAAACTCACACCAGAATAGGCCACGGAGGAAGAACACGTATGCTTAAAGAGTTGCAAGTTAAATACAAAAATATTACATATGAAGTTGTAATGTTGTATTTAAATTTATGCAAACAGTGTCAAATGAAACACAGTGCACCTAAGAAAGGTATTGTTGTTAAGCCAATGGTTAGTTCTGAATTAAACTCAAGATGTCAAGTTGATCTGATAGATCTGCAGTCAAACAGAAATGGCGAATATAAGTTCATAATGGTGTATCAAGATCATTTAACTAAGTTTGTCCAGCTACGACCTTTGAAAACTAAAAGAGCTGAAGAAGTAGCGCATCACGTTCTTTCAATATTTTTAACATTTGGTGCACCAGCAATATTGCAATCAGATAATGGCAGAGATTTAGTAATCAAGTCATATCCGAATATGCGCTATGTGGAAAGATGTTAAAATAGTTCATGGAAAGCCTCGTCACAGTCAAACACAAGACTCAGTTGAAAGGGCCAATCAGGATATACAGAATATGCTAACTGCATGGATGAACGATAACGATACAAATAAATGGTCAGATGGTTTATCCTTTGTTCAATTTGCCAAGAACACTACATACCACGAAGAAATACGCCAAAGTTCTTATGAAGCCATGTTTGGCGTTAAAGCAAAAAGAGGCATAGCATCGTCTTTTTTGCCTGGTGAACAAATCGCAAATATTGAAACAGAAGAACAACTCGAAGAAACTGCCAATACTTCTGAAACCGAAGAACAGCTTGAAGAAACTGTTAATGCTTATAAAAAAAATTTGAGCGGTGGTCATACCGAAAACCATATTCCAAAGAAAAATATTGAAGAGGACCTACAACCTACAACGTCTTCACATCAAATTCTGACTGAAAAACACGAGTTGATTTCAACAAACAGAGCGGCCGCGAAAGAAAATCTTCTACTGCAAGCAACAAAAATGTTACGAGCCTCACAAAAACAATTTCCTATTGGTGATAATGTACGAATACAAGTCCCTGATGTCGACCATGGTCGTACAGATAACCGAAATGTGTTAGCGGTTGTTGTATAGACTCCGACTTCTATAAACTGGCAAATAAAAATGGTACCCTCAAGCAGCTTTACACACGTAATCAGTTCGTAATTTGTAAAGAAAAGTTACTTTCCATAGATGAGATTTCTTTTCAAGAAATGTCGCTGAGAGAAGCAGCTGCAGCTAATTCGAGAAGCGGGGGACAAGGCTATAGACGCTGTCATTGCAAAAGGAAGTGTTCCACAAATAAATGCAGTTGTAAAAGCAAGGGACTCTTGTGCAATTCAAAGTGTCATAATAGTTTAAGTTGTTGCAATAAATAAGATTTGAATCACATAAGTAAGTAATTTTGTTATTACTATTATTTTCTTTTCTCATGTAGACTGTACCGTGTATTTCAGATTCGGTCATTCCTTTCAGAAAGAGAGGCGAAAAAGTTACGTCACCCTTGTGGCGTTTTATAGCGACTGAATTACGGAGAAGAAAATATAAATCTCCGACATGTTCAACATTCATCATTAGTGCATGGGGAATGTCAACATTTACCGGTGTAAGTCAGAACTAAGGGTATTTAGCAAATATTTCGGACATACACCAAGCGACTATGTGAATGTTGACATTCACCGGTGAAAGTCGACATTCTCCAGATTTCGGTGTCTCACTGTAACATATATATATACACGAGTATATCATTGCCTTAACTTGTGACTTCAAGTTACTTGCTTTTATTTTACATCTATCGAAAAAATTAAAAAAGAACCTGACCTGAGTTCTACGAATCTGGGCTAGGTCGCGAGTTTAAATGTAAGTAACACGTTTAGACTTCATTATTCAGGCATCATCTTTCATTAAGAAACATAATTTTTTTTTTTTAATTGAAATATCCTAATTACTTTTCAATAAATAAAGGGTGAATTTAAGAAAGAACTAAAGCGATTGAATCAATGAAACTGCTTTTTTGGAAAGAGAGTTTGTTTAGAAAGTCTAAAGATCAAATCGTGAAATGGAAGGAATGAATACTGATAGAATGGGAAATAGCTCTTCTCCTTAATGTTGCAGCACAGAAGGGTAATCAGCGTCCATCCTTCTATTGTAATAGCTCTTTAAGGGGCAAACCTATCACAAATTTCCATAGAATATAAATTATTACGAAAATATAAGAAATATAGAGTTCTTTATTAAAATCAATGAAATGTTTAAATAAATATTCTAAATTGATGAACAAATCCATATTAACAAAAATTAGAATTTAATTATATACGAGTATTAAATTTAAATTTTATATTTATTTATCTGAATGCATTAAATGTTTCAGAGACATTTTCCGTGATAGCCTGCTTCATTTTGAGGTCATCGACAGGGTTTCGGGCAATAAAGTGTTATTTTCGGTTGATTGATATTGTCAAAAATCTTAGTTGTCAGATCCCCTGGTAGCATTTAAGCGAAATACTAAGTTTCTGGTAAAGATCACTTTTTTGGGGGCCAAGTAGACATCAAGACTTGCATTTCCAGGATAAACGATTACCATACATTCCTCTTATGGTAAGAAAAAGTATAAATAAAAAAATTAATGGAAAACTCAAATAAAATTACTATTTACAGACGAAATATTAACTTGAACCAGACTATTGTGACCACGAGAAATAAGAGAAAGTGAAAAAAAAAAATAATAAAACAAAAATAATGCTCGAGAAAAATATTAGGGAAAACATTTGCCTTAAAAAACACCTTGGCAATGGAATGATCTAGAACTTTATATTTTGTGTGCCTGGAGGCTACAAAGAAAAATGCAGTGTTTCCCTATCACGACATGAACAGAGAAGTCTCCTTTGATAAAGACAAAGAAGATTGGTGTTCCTTTGGGAATGGAAAGCTTTCCTGTACTTAATGTAACTACAAGCAAGTCTAAAATCAGCCCAACATCACTTCACAGGAAATACTGATTGGCTAACATTGCAATACATATTACAAATATATGTAGTGTACTTCACTTTTAGTTTACTTTCAATATTATATAAAGATTTATAACGTATATACCTGCAGTATGTTTCCTTTGTTTAAGTAACTGATAATAGTTATATTTACGTAACAATGTACTCCTGACTAATTTAGGTTGTACTGTATGGGCCAAGAGCCAGCCAGACAATCGGAGCCTGTGGGCAACTTTCCCAGCATCTTTGCGCCTGTGAAATATTTGTCCAGTATCGGTCCAATAAAGCACTGAACTCACATGTTACAATTTGAAAATATGTATGGCTCGGCAAACTCAGTGACTTGGGAGGATAAACAAACAAAGATTAATTCTATATTGGATGGCAGGGGTATTTTATGTATTATAAACCATAAGGAACCTTATAAGGAAAGCTGCAGTAAACCACCTTTATGAAGCATTTTTGTGGTACTATAAGCGACCAATCGCTTCAAGTAGAGCTCAGAGAGACGAAGAAGAAGCCGAGAGAGAGAGAGAGAGAGAATTGCTTCTCGAAAACTTTCCCAAGACTGAGGCAGGCTAAAACTACTCTGGAAAACTAAGATCGGAAAAGTTCAGAGACCTGCACCAGTCTGAAGCAAATATAGACTTTCCTTGCCGACAGGTTTGAAGATGCTAGTTCTAGAAAGTGAGAACACCTGTCACATTTCTTTGGGAAGCTCTGGTGATGCCAAATACACTTACTGACGGACTACGTTGATATCATCACTCGAAGAAGATTTAGAAGGCTGGGCACCACCAGATGTTGAAAGAGGATGTATCCTCCATAGAACCTTGTCAGATTTTAGGATTTTTTAGGGATATCAGTTGAAAGGGATACTATAAATTGGGAGATCTCAGCCTTGCAACGACAGGCCGGCTTAATCGAACACTTTAATCGAACTATACATACCCCTATATTACAAAACGAAAAAAAGAAAGAAAAAAAAAAAAAGGAAAACTACAAAGAAGGAGAAAGAGAGAGAGAGAGAGACAATAATGACGTAGAGACTCGGACTTTGGTAATACGATCTTTTAAGTTTCTGCGGCCATTTTCTTGAAAAACACTTGAGTTTCCGGGTTGCTAAAAACTGACGTTTGCAATGAACCGCTTCGTGGTCACTACACGTTGAAAGCCAATAAGAATTATCAGTTACAATATAATTCACCATTTTCTGCTGCTATTGTTTAATTAATATGGGACCCTATAGAATGCCAATGATATGTTTCTTTGAAATAAAATAAATACAAATAAGAAGAACTCCTTACAATAAATAAACGATTTTTTGCAATTATTGGCTTTAACCAAACCATTTCAAGTTAAATAATATTCGAGTTAAAACCCTCATTAAATTTTTTAAAAAATTATACAATATTAAACAAAATTAAAAACTACCGAAAAACTTCATCTTGGAATGTTTATTTTACATATTAAGAATCCAGTTTGCAAACTAATATCTTAACTTTGTTAAAACACTTAAAGTAAAACCCTCTACATTAACTTTAGTCTTCTTTATAACATTATTAAAATGTTCATCCAACTCACTATGTCTGGTAAAATAACTTAACAGAAACACTGTCTACATCATTAAACCACAAGAATTGGATGGCATCCGGTTTAATTACAACAGAGCAGACAGAAAAATCTGTTGGCACCACTTTATGTTACCTCGTTTGTCCTGTTTATTACACAAATAAACAGTTCCTCACATTCTTTTTACTTTCTCTTCCTCCTACTAAGAGGAAGTATTGTAATCGTGTCAAATTTTCGATATCGAGTTTTCACCGGCAATATCCGTTTTGAGGTCCCCTGAGTCCAAAAAAGTGGTTTTTAGCAAATGGTTTGTGTGTGTGTGTGTGTGTGTGTGAACAGCATAGCTCAAAGACGAAAAACCGTACAAAGTTGAAACTTGATATTACGTTTAGGTATCATTATGGGATCTGACGGTGCGTTATCTGTCAAAATACCTCAACCGGAAGTACTACTTTACTAGTTATTTTTTATTACGTTTCTGCGAATTTCTTCTTCCGAGGATTTTCTTTAAACTTGGCACATCAACTACACATACAAGGATCTACAACTTTTATTTGAAACATTTCTCCGGGAAAATTTATTTTAAGGGCACTTCTGGGGGAAGGGTGGGGTTGGATTTTCATCTTAACCGCTATTTCAGTTTATTAGACAATACTGTCATCTAAATAATGTTAATTAGAATTAAATATGTTGTTGAAATTCCGCGTTTGAAAAAAATCGGATAACCGGAAATGCGTTTGGTTTAACAGTTTACTAAATATTTTTTTCACTTTTTCGCGATTTTCTCAAAAATGGCTTCGACGATTTTCTTGAAACTTCGTATAAAAAACTAAACATGCAAAGATCTTACATCTTTTATTGAAAACATTTCTCTGGGAAAATTCATTCCAGGGCCCTTTTAGGGGAGGGGTGGGGTTATAGCTTCCTCTAAAGTGGTATCATAGTTGATTTTACAATCTATCATCCAAACAGAATTAATTAGAAATAAATAGATGGCCAAAAATTCCAAGTTTTAAGAAAATTAGTAAACCGGAAGTGCGTTTTTACTGAAGAGTCTTTTCAGTTTTCGTCGAATTTCGTTATTTTTGGTACACAAACCATAACATTTGTCAATTATAATTTTGAGAACAGGAGTAAGAGAAAGTTGTGTGAGTGTTTCACACCAGATTTTTTATAAATATTTAATTTAAAAACAAAATATTTCTGTTGAGAAATAATAATATTTGCACACAAATCGAGTAAAATTAATAAAGTAAACAAAAATCTTGTATGAAACACTCATACGACTTTCTCTTAATGCCGTTAATACATTTATCAAATTAAACAAATTTTCTTTAACATTATTTTCAGACTTAGGGGACCTCAAAAATGTATTTCCGGTGAAAACTCAATTTCGTATTTTTGATATAATCTGAATATTCTATCATACCAAGCAGTAAGAGAAAGTGAAAAGAGATAGTCTAAAATATTTGTATGACTTTTTCTTACTGCAGTTCACTTAGATTTACATGATTTTCAGAAATTTTCTTGAAACTTGCAATTTTTACTAACTGATTAGTGAACTTCAGATATTATATAGAAGGGAAGACTTAAACCATAATGAAAAAAGTTTCATCTTGAAAGTGGTACCCATTCGACGTTCTTACATACATACATACATAGTTACATACATATATGACAGAGAGGTTTAAGTTGCACTGTAAGATAACCGTAGCGCTGTAGCGACTTCTGTCGGCAACATGAATTTGCCAGCGCTGTTGTGGTGTATTTTCTACCTACAAGTCTTGTTTATTCCGTGTCAGATCGAAAATAAAAGAATAATCATCAGTTATCTTATATTTTGCTGGAAGCACTTTTTTTATTCTAAATAAGGTAACGTAAGGTGTTTTTTCTTCTTTCCTTGATTAGAAACAGGATGCATATTATTTTGCCTTTACAATTACGTTTTCTACATGTTCTTATTTCATCCCCTCCTCCTAGATACATCATTAAGCCTTCCTATATTGTTTATTTCCTTTTCTGCTATTTACCATTACCCCGTGTCAATTTCACCTTTAATAAGAGATCAGTAATTTAACTTAGCGAAAAAAAAGAGAGCTTTACTTCATTAAATATGCAGTTCTGTTCAAGTGGTCTCAATTTATTTATGTTTCATTTCATTTTCGGCTCCGATGGCGTGGAATTTTAACGAGCTTCGGAGTTTCTTTATTTATTTTTGTATTTTTAGTAGTAATTGGACTACCATTTTATATTAATGATTATTTCTCTAAACTAAATCATTTGACTTCATTGAAATATTAATATTCATTGAATTTTCTTCTTATTATTTGAAAAGCTAACATTATTATGAATACGTTAACTTTATTTTATTAAGTTTTATATTAATAAATACGCAATTAAATCAAACCAAATCGTAGATTGTATTCATTAACATTCAGTTCCGTATCAATTTATATTTTAAATATACCAGTATGAGACAGTCAAGTAGTAACGTTATTACTGTCTCTTACTTGTTAGGAGGAAGTATTACGATCATGTCAAATTTATGAAATTTCAACGGAAATACATGTTTTGAGATCCCTGAGTACTAAAACTTGAATGATCAGAGTATACGAGTATATATATATATATACTGGAACTTTTGTGACTTTACTGAACTTTTTTTTTTCCTCGATTTTCTTCAAACTTCGAATACTATCTACACACACATAAATACCAATCACTTAAAACATTTTTCCTGGAAAAATTTATTCTGGGGGGTTCAGAGGGAACAACAGTATAGTCAGGATAGTTCTTCGGTTTATTGTATATAATAATATACACTTAGATGCTTGCTAGAATCCCAGATTTGTGAAAAATCGGTTTAGCTGAATTGAGTTTTTGAGTCATTTTGGAATTTTCTGATGACTGTGACGATTTCTTTTAAAACATATAAATTTTATATGAAACAACTTTCCCCGAAAAGTTGTTCTGCAGAATTTGTAGCGTTAAATAGGACTTTTCGTTTCTGAGATATTCTGTTAGCACACATACATACACATATAGGCCATTTGCTAAAAACACTTTTTTTCGTATTCAGGGTCTCAAATACATATTTCAGGGTATTCGAATCTCAAAATACGTATTTCCGGTGAAAACTGGATTTCGAACATCTGGCACGATCACAGTAAGCGCTTACCAGAGGAGTAATTGAAAGTATAAAAGAAAAATTCATGTAGTATAATTTTCAATTTTATAATTAACTAGCTAAAACCCGGCCACGCTTAATGTGGCTCAGTCTGACTTTAATTATTAGAGAAGTAAATAGAACTATGATAGTTAACATAGATTCAGCAAGAATACACATCATTCAATTTAATAGCCTACTTTGCGTTGCTTAAAACTGAAAGGAAAGAAAGAAAAAATGTTTTTAACTGAAAGTCTTTTTTTTATTGTAAAGCTATTGAATGGACTATATTTTTTGTTTGTCCGTTTTCTGCATAAACATAAAAATCAGATGGTTTACCGACTCTGGAGCATGCGACATATAATTGCCCATGAGAGAAGCATTCGTTTTCTAAATTCAAATCGCACACTTGCAAAGATTGTCCTTGCAAGGCTATTGAAAATTAAAGTCGTTTGAACTCGAACGCCATATCTGTCGGAATGAGTGGTATTCGTGGAAGTAGTATGTCTTCACCTTTATGAGGTCCGATGAGAATTGTTGCTTCCATTAGATTATTCATCAATTTTTTAACTACTAATCGTGTACCATTGCATAACTTTGGCTGATTGATGTTTCGGAGTAATACGTATAATTGGCACTCCAATTTTCAAATTTAAAATGTGTGGCGGTAATCCGGTAATCGAGTAAATTAAGAAATTCCGATGGAAAATCCAGTACTTCACTTTGGTCCATCTCGGAGTGAATGGATTTGTATGTCACTGTTTCACCTGCGATTCTGTTTAGAATGATGTTGATATCGAGGACGTCGAAGAATGGCTCTTCCGCTTAACCATGCGTGATTTTGATAATTTATTTCGATGCTTTGGAATACCTTGTCTACTAATTCATCTTTTGAATATATAATGTTGCAGAAATTAGATGGGAAGGTGATTTTTCCTGTTGCTGGATTTGTGCAGTGCCGTTACCGACTTCGAGTAATTGTCTTAAAAATGTGGCAGCTGTTCGATCGTTTTGAAGTTGAACTCTCATATCCGTTGTTAAATGAAGTTTTTTTACTGTGCTCCAAAGAGCTGAATATTTCAAGCAGGCATGCAATTCATCTGCTGGTGTTGAGCGTGGTATCACTGGAAGCGTTTGCCTGAAGTCACCGGATAGTAACACCAATGCTCCACCAAATGGAGCCTGATTATTTCGCAAGTCTTTCAATGTATGGTCTAATGCTTCCAGTGACTTCTTGTGAGCCAGTGGACACTCCTACCATACAATGGTTTGCAGTCCCATTCCTGATGTTTTAGAAATGTTACAGTTTGGTTTTCTGTGAAATGCATGATTAGTGACAGTTTGAGAGCTGAGTGCGCTGTTCTACCTCCTTCCATGAACGTAGCAGAATTACTTGAAGAAGCAAGTGCTAACGAATTATGGCCATTTGCCAGGATTAAGGAAATTAAGAACGTTTTTCCTGTTCCACCTGGAGCGTCCAAAAAGTAAATCCACCGGGTTGGTTGGCCACAGCTTGTGTGATAGTATCAAATGCTATCTTTTGTTCTTGTAGGAGTTTCAGTGTATTTTCTTGGAGAATAGCTGCAACCATTTCTGGTGTATGATTACTCTCTGAGCGTTCTCTCTCGAATGTTGCATTGATTGACATATTCGGTACTGTAACTCTCAATTGTGCCAACAACTTGCCACACATTGCAAGACAAAGATCCTCAATGAAGATAAGCGCTTCATTTTATATTTCTTCTGTGAAATCCAAGCCATGATTATGTGTTTGTTGACGTATTCTGAGTAGAATATCTTCGACAGAGAGCGCGCCACGATCGCGACGCGTCTGCGTCTGTCTTTTTCTGCCAAATTCACGAAATGCTCGGAATTTCTCGATTCCGTGGGAACTTCGGAATAAAAAGTATATAAAAACACTCTTATATAGAAATTTAAGGTTGGGTAAAAATTTCAAGTCAATCCATCGACTACTTTTCGAGTTTTGCGACCACAAACATACGCATGCTGAATTTAATATATATAGATTACAGCTATAACTACATATAAGTTGGTAGTTGCTTTCCCAACTATTTTTTCTCAACTACTACGTAGTTGTATATATTTAGTTGTTCTAGTTAAGAGTTTCGACTATTACTACTAATTTAGTTAAAAAATAAAAAATTGCAAAAGTAAATACAATTAACTTTGTAGTTGTTAATTGTAACTATTAGTGAACATCAACTAATAATGAAACTATAATTTATAGTTGCAACTACTGTTTGCCCAACTGTGTTACATTTCTTTGGAGAAAAGTGATTTGGAGTTGATAATGGGTTCTGTGGTTGGGATGTCGTTAAAAATTCTTTGAAAAGTTAATACACTTCAGTATATTATTTTGTCCTATCTCAAAAATAATGTTAATGAAAATTAAATGTATTGAAAAAGACTTGAGTTCCCGGATTGAAAATGTAATTTAGAAAATTTGTCACGCTCCCAGTATTTCTTTCTATATAGCTACCAGAGAAAGTAATAAAAAACATTCCAATAAATTAACAAATAAAACGTTTTATTACTTTTTATAAAGAAAACTTTTCAAGTGTTATACTTAATATTGGCAAAAACTCTACTAGTAATAATAATATTACACTATCTGCGATTCTGTTTTTGTATCCAAGCAAAAAGTCTTGTATGGTACAAGAAAGTTGGTGTTTATAATATTTGTGTATACAAGAAACTATGGAAGAGAGTGAAAATGAAGTTTCTGGTTATAATAATCTTAAACCTGCCTCCCCAGCTTCCTTATCCAATGACTTCGCCAAAATAGTAGTTTTTGTAATCATAACTTGGGCAAACAGTGATTATTACATTCGGCGCTTATGTATGCAGTATACATTGTTTTCATTGGAACTACTACAGTAATTGCTTTGCTTAAATTTATGACTTACTTTTAAGTTAATGAAAATGAAATCTAATTTATTAATTTATTGTCGTGCCAATTGTAGAGAGAGGATTTGAAATTATTGTTTCTTGTTAGTGAGGCAGAAAAGCGATCGATCAATAAACAGTGTAGAAATCTGTTGTGGAAAATTCACAATAATGTTCTCTTACTGAAATTACTTTTGACAAAGTTTCTTCAAACTTAGAAGTAAAGCTCTCTATTTATAGAAGGTAGAAATGTCCAGTATACTAAAAAGAAAACTTTTTTTAAGTTCGAATAAGCAGCTAGCTATAAGTGCAATACCAAAAATCTTTTGAATTAGCCATCTTTTTAATTTGACGAAAATTTCTATATTACATTCTTTTGTAACATCCACGTAATTGAGAGTTTAGAGATCGTGTTCCAAGTTTCAAAATTGAAAAAAAATCGTAGTGAGCTCGAAACTTGATATTCTCTTCAGGTGTCTGATAATATGGTTTTGTGTCAGAATCCATCAACCAGAAGCGCGCAACTTTATTGAGTCTACGTAGATACTACCTAAGACCTCAACACCCGGCAGCCAATCATATACGTGAAGGGAAATTAAGCGCCGCCTACAACTACAGCCATTACGGCAAGATGGCGGAGGAAGAAGGCCCTGCGCCTTTAATCGACCCACTCGCTTTCTTGTCATTCAAGGCTACCCGGAAGGAGTCTATTGCAATAAGGGTGGAACATAGGTTTATAACAAACCATTGTCACGGTTTAAACTCGAAAAACCAGTGTTTTGATGGGAAATTTGATCATGGAAGTTTAGAAGATTACATAGATAAATTCTTATCACTTTTGTTTATAACATTTATTCAGGAAAGTTGATTTTTAGGGTTCCTAGAGGGCGACAGTTCTTAATACTTGCTGTAACTTAAATTACACTTCAGTAGAATGTACATATTAATCAGTATGTATAATATAAAGATAAATCAGAAGCATTTCTACAACCAGCGTTTCTTAACCAGGGGTAAAAAAATCGTTCAACCAAAAGTTATAGACATAATCGAAGATGTATAGACATAATGGAAGATGTTGTAATAAGATTTCCAAACTTCTCTTACTTTAAGAGCCCCTGAAGAAGGCAAACAGTGTTTGCCGAAACGTCGGGTTTTAAATAAAAAATACTTTAAAATTATTTGGTGTTTTTTTTGGAAACTTCCTGTGTTCGATAAGCCAACCAAATTTAGATACATCTGATCACTTCTAACGGCCAACAATTGCTACAATTTGAGATAAATAAATAAATAAAGAAATTTATTTTAAATATTTTTTTTATTTCATTTTTTATACTTTTTGGGGTAAGAGGAAGTATTTGCGATAGAGTCAAATTTTCGAAATTGACTTTTCACAGGAAATAAATGTTTTGAGGTCCTCTGAGAATGAAAAAATGTGTTTTTAGCTGCATTGACTGTATATGTAGTTGTGTGTGTGTGTGTGTGTGCGCGCGCGTGTGTGTGTAGGTGTGAGCAAAATATCTCAAAAACAAAAATCGCAGGTAACTCAAACTTAGGTATTCCGTTTAGGTACTACCATTGCATCTGACGGCTGCAATGACCTTCTTTAAACTTTGAATGCCAAATGCTCAGATATAAACTATCATTTTTTATTTGAAATATTTTTGCGAAAAACTGATTTTTTGGTTCTGAGCAATCTGTGGTCTTGGATTTCAAATATTATTGGAGTTTATTCAATTGGCGCTGAATACTGGGCTGCAGTTTCCACATAACGGGTTGAACAGCTCCTGTAACCTTCGTTCTCTGCTTAACTCGAAATAATGTCTATTGATCCGATATTTTTTATAGGCTTGCATTCTTTCCTAGTTGAAATTTCTTGTCCTGGCCTCGTTGTCTCCTAATCACTAAGTACTAGATGTTTGTGAAATTAATCTCCAGATCTAATTTAAAGTACTCTTCTTCCAATTTCCGTATTATATCATCTTTACCACTACTTGATCATTTGCAAAATATATGGATCTCAGAAACTTCTTTGTACGCCCATTTTGCAACAATTCATTTTCTCCAATCTTTGGTAGCTCTATTCTTTATTTTAAATAAAGTTAGCGGTGCGCAATTCCCTTGTTTCAAACCAAACACAATTGGAACTTATAGCAGAAAAGACTGTACATAAATTACTAAACCACAGATACATATTCTCATTAGAAACCCAATGAATTGTTCGCCTTCTATTATTAAACCATTGTGGACATACGCTATAGAGAACTTATAGGGTGGTGGTCCACTCCCGGGGGGCATTCAACTCGGCGGTGTAATTAGCCATAGTAGTCCCCAGAACAATAGTCCACACTCCCTAGGTATGTTTTCAATCACATATACTCCACGTGGATATAGAATTCCAAATATTGGAAAGTGAGATGGTGTAAGAATTTATTAAATCCTTTATACTTTTACCTAATCCGATACCATCGCCTACACTAGGGTTTAATACTTATTCTCGATTAAGAAGACGTCGAGCATGGTTTTTTTTTCTTCTTCAGGAGTCTCTGCAGGTGTCAATTTGAGAAATTATATAAAATTTCACAAAAAAAAAAAATGGAATGTAACACTCACATGATTTTTTCTTACTGCTGTGATGGCGGCAATTTGGTAGTGAAAGAATATGTATACGTAATATGTAAGAATGTGTATACATTATACATACATATATATATATATATATATATACAGAGAGAATGAGTGAGAAAGAGAGAGAACAAATACATTTACATACCACTAACTATTTTTAAAAAAGTACTTTAAAAATCTCGAAACATATATTTCTGGTAAAAATGCATTGTCGAAAATCTGATACCTAATGCAGTACTCCCTCAGAGAAAGCGGAAAAAAAAACATTAACTAATCAGAAAACAAACATACAACAATGTATTAAATTTTAAGTTAAAAACAATAGTAAATACAATGGAACCTGATTAAGCCGTGTGATAATAGTAACTGCCTACGATGTATACTGAAAGACCAGAGGTCCCACTTTACAATATATACACAGCTTGGATTAATACCAACATCTGTACAAAACAAACATTGTACCCCAGGCATACTAGGTGAGAAATTGGACAAGTGGGTCCACCTGCTTTGTCACCTATTAGCAACAAATACAACATACAAACAAGACCCGACTAGATACTTTTGTCTATGTATAGTTTAGCCTGTGAATTACGAATGAAATAAGTAGATTAAATTTGTGACAGTATTCTCCTCCATAAATAAAAAAAAAAAAAAAAAATAAATAAATAATTAGGAAATACATGTTTATTATTTATTTCCTGCTTAAAAAAGTATATGTTCATTCCCTTGAGAGGGAGTTTTCCTTCTATACAACTTTATATTTACAAAACACAAAATAACAAACAAAAATAAAACTATTACTTACAATAAAAGCGAAATCTTCAGAGCCGATATCTTCTAAAATTCTAAAAGAACAAAACTTCTTATTTCTACTGACTGATTACAAAAGTTATAGATATTGTTTATTTGTTGATTAGAAATAATTAAGTAAAAAGTTTTCAAATTTGTCTTTATCTGAAATTCCTGGGGAGCAATGAGAAAGCTCAGATTGGTTTTAGAGTTTGACGATGAAATTGAAAATATAACATAAAAATATATGTATAACACAAAAAACAAACGTTATTGGAGTCAAAATTATTCCTAAAATTTCTTAAATTAATTGTACATATATATAGAGGCCTTTCGTTTTTAATTAAATCTTTTTTCTAGAAAAGTTGATTTTTGTATGGGATTCCGGATAGCAGATCTCAGAGCGCCATTTTAGAATAATATATGGTCCTGCTAATTATATAATTGAGAAAAGTATTAAATATATTAAATAAGTATCAAGTGGGCACTGGAATATAGACTGCAGCAAAAAAGAAAATCAGTGGCATCTAACGATCATAACTAAAATTGCCATCGAACAGGTCTCATATTTTAATTATCTTTGCTGCGATATAGGTCATGTAATTACGATGTTAAAAATAAGCTACACAAGTTTCAGTTGGTGTATTTTGGTTGGTAGAATCTATATGGAAGTGAATTGACCTGAAAGGATGATGAAAGGATTCAACGAGTGAAATAAAATAGACTAAGAAATGAAAATATCAGGGAAGAGCTAGACAGGTTTGTAAAAAATGATAAAAATGAGAGCACAAACAGAATTGAAAAAGCTCATCTTGGTGTAGATTACAGGAAAATGGAATACCCAGAATGATTACGTATCAGATTTTTTATGGTAACATAGAATCTGAGATTATTAAAGAGATTTCTCACGATCTTCGCTTTAATATATTTGAGCCATTTTCAGAAGAGAAATTAATAATATAGATATTATAAATATTATATGAAAACAGAAGATGGGGGAAATATTTTGCGGTATATATAAATAATATTTCGATTAGATGTAGAATGATATAAAAGCAGAAACCGTAATGAATATTAAATTTATGTTTTATGCACGCAAAACACAAGGTTAGTATGTCAAATATTTGAGGACAGATGGCAAAACACTGAAGGCAATATTAAATATAAACGGAGCTATATAAACAGTGTATAATATCGTCAGACAGGAAATTGTAAGATATTAATCTTTAAAGAGAAGCACGTTTTATTAACTAGGAAGCTTATATTAGCTTTTCCTTCCTAACTTGCAATAGTTTCGGAATAAAAACACTTTTAAATAAAACGAATAATTGTTTTAATATTTGGGCTCTTTTATGGGTGTATAATATATAAACGGAATAACTTATAAAAGAATAATCTGCACGAATCTCAGACTAAAATGATGGCTTGATTAGGGCTCCTATTCCGCACCCTAAGCTTTATGGTATTTTGGTCTCCTCCACTTAAAGCTGACAATATGGTATGGTTCCCAGTATCATAATAATAACGTCATAGGTAAATTGTCTCATGGAATCTATGTTTTGAGAAAATTAAGAATGTCGGTTGACTTGAAAGCTTTAAAGTTAGCGTATTTTGCGTATGTTCATAGCCATTTGTGCTATGGTACTATAATTTAGTGTAATGCTGCCGAATGTAAAAAAATATTTAGTTTACAAAAGAAGGCAATTAGAGTCACTTTGGTTTAGACTCGAAAGTATCTTGTCGTTCTCTGTTTAAGAGATTGAAATAATGACACTGCCAGCCATATTTATTTTTCAATCCCTCGGCAACGTAAAGTGCAATGAAGGCCAATTTCTATGTTTCTCGCAAGTTCATGATCATTTCACCAGAAAACGCAATAATCTTGTCCAGAATAGAAACAGGTTGACATATATTCTAACTTGACCTTGCCAATAATGATGTAGCTTTTTTTCTGGCAATAAAAACAAATATCAAATATCCAGCCCCCTACTTCACAGTTTGGAAATTCGTACAGGATACTTCAGTAAATACATAAGCAATTTTAAACATTTTTCCCACAGGCTGAATAATAACAGAGAATATAAAATGGATCCATTTTGCATTTTGGTTGGATTCCTTAATGGGTATTGTGGTTTAAAGAAACATTTCTTAATGGGGCCATTTTTATAGAGAAGTTATAATTTTTGAGACTCAGGAAAAAAAAACATCCATCCATTTTGTGTCAGATTACTTAGATGTAGAAACTTAAGTTCAGGACCTTTGATCGGAACAGGATTTCTATGGAAGAGCTTTGGTTATTACCACTTGGGGTTATTGTCCCATTTGTTCAGACTATTGTTTGTCTTAAGTGGGATAAGATCCGCGTCTGGAATTTTGCTCAATATTGACTTATTCTTTTCTTTGGATTAGCCAGAAAGGGGCTTTGGTAGGAATTGGCTTGGCACCCACCCATTGATGAATGTTAATAATACAGCGATAGACCTGAAAAGGGTGCTTTAAATTTTAGTGTTCTCATTCGGAAGCCAATAGTAAGGCATAATAGATCTTACGAAATTTCAGGGCACTATATCCCCACCAAATAAGTATGCCATATTCGTAATTTTGAATACTTATAGTCCAAACGAATTATGTTGAGTCCAATTCAATTCAATTCTAGTCCAGATGGATAGAAAAATTGTCGGGCTTCATCTCTTTCCTCATCTCTCTTAATTTATATCAATTATATTTCCCACCTAATTTTGAAATAAAGAAAAAAAAAACGACAAATTCTTATTCATGACATTTCACTACAAAACAAAAAAAGCACAACTTGAACTAGTTTACGATTTTATGATTTCCTTTTCTTGCAGGTTTTTCTCATTTTTTGTTTGTTTCAGTTCTGACGGAACTTGTCAGGCTCTTAATTGTTGTGTAAAAAAAACAAACTTAAATGTTGAATTATAAATTTAAACTGTTCTAGTTTTTAATTAAATTTCTGTTTCAAATGTAATTAGGCTAATTAAAAATTAATTGAATTAGTTGTTTTGTGTTTTTTTTCTTTCTCTTACTCCTAGTAAGAGGAAGTAATGCGATTGCGCCAGATTTTCAAAATTGACTTTTTACCGGAAATACATGTTTGAAGTCCCCTGAATATGAAAAAAATGTTTTTAGCGAATGGTCTGTGTGTGTGAACAAAGTATCTCAAAAACGAAAACTTGATAATAGTATTACCACCGCGTCTGACATGAAAGTTTCGTCAAGATTTAACCACCGGAAGTGGGACTTCCTGAGTGATTTTTTTTCCACTTTTTCGCAATTTTCTCGAAAACGATTCTTACGATTTTATTTTAAACATTCTACATATGTACATAAATCTCTATCACTTTTATTTAAACATTTTCCCGGGAAATTTGATTTTGGGGGGTTTTGGGGGGAGCAGTAACGTTAAGCTTTCCTCAAAAATACTACATCAATTCAGTGAATGGTTCTATCACTTTTATGATATTAATTATACAATACAAACATTGTACAATTCCAATTTTTGAGAAAATCGGTGGAGCTGAACTAAATTTTACAGAAAATAGTTTCGAGTTTTTTTTGGAATCATCTCTAAAATCTTTGTTATTATTATTACATGACTGTGGGATGGACCCTGCGCTATCCAAAACCCCTCTGGGCCCATATAACCCCAAGAAAAACAATAACAAACCGGGTAGACAACGAATATCCAGACCCGGCTGTAATCCATCTAAGATTCACCCCAGTCCGAACGAAGCGGAGAATAACTTTAAACGGAAATAGTCTAAGCTCTTACAGACATCTTGTTCCGACTAAAGGTCCTGAACCTAATTTCATCACAATCCAGGCAATCCGATAGATGTGTGTTTCCTTCTCTACAAAAGGGATCCGTATGAGCCCCATTACATAGAGGTGTCTCCTTAAACCAGAATGCTCAGTAAGGGATCCAACGAGATGCCTGAGGGAGTTCCATGAAAGACACAGCAACGCCCCACTAAATAGCCCTGTCCAATGAGTATCTTGGACTGCCGACAACCAACTGTGCTCATCCATAGGGATGAATGCTGTGAAACCATCCATGACTGCAAGCCGACAGACATGTGCCAGAAGACACTCCAAAGCAGGCTCGGGACCAATGAAAGGAAGAGAGGTGCCTAATTTGGCAAACCTATCCACCTCTTTATTTCCAAAATTTGTCATAAGACCTGGTACCAGAAGCAATCCTTCAAAGAAGAAAGCTCTTCCAGTCTTTTTGAATATTCTAGCACCAACATGGAAGTGAAGCCCTCAGCGCCTTCAACGCAGCTTGACTGTCCGAGCAGATACAAACACCTTTTAAGTTAGTATTACGACTCCCTCTCATCCAAGATACAACAGAGAATATTATAAACCTCCGTTTGGAAAAGTGTGGTCCATTCACCAAGAGTTTAAAATAATAATAACGATTTCCTTTGGAATGCTAAGTCCACAGATTAAACCTATCACTTTTATTTGAAATGTTTTCCTCCCAAAATAAAGAAGATTTTAGATAGCTTTGTAGAATTTGTGACTTTGAATTTGAAGTATATGGGTTTGGTTCGATGTTATTAGCGCGCGCGCGCTTTACTTCCCTTCCCGCTTGGGTTAGTAGGTCGGTTTAAATATGTTCAAAATAGGTCAAATGAGAAAAATTTGAAGTTCAAATATATGTATTTGTATTAGCAGGAGTATGAGGAAGTTGTGTGAATATTTCCACATTAGATTTTCTTCGTAAGGTGTTCTGTTGTGTTATTAAAATTCTTTAAGATAATGAACACTAGGTCTCTCAGCATTTAGTGATAACTCTTAAATAGCTAAGACAAAATGTGATGTTCCTTAAGATTGGTGGTAATGATAAAATATCTGCTAATCTTAATTATCACTCTCGTTAAGTAAAGATCTATTGATTAACTAATTTAAAGCAAGGTTGATAAACCAAATCCGCCCATTGCTTTAATAAACAGTTTGATAACCATTTAAGTCAGATCAAATAAATTTTCAGGCTTATAATTTGCAAACGTTTTGGAAATTAGATAGTTAAATTACGGTTGAAAGCAATTAGAATACAGTGGTAAGAGGTGGGGGTTTATTGCTTTACTACGATTATTGAATAGTTAAGTGCAGACTTAGGTTTCAACAGTAAAATTGTTGTAAATTGTTGGAGCAGTAAGAGTTGTGTGATTTTTACTTCTTTTTTTTATTCCCAGTAGGGAGTGTTGTATTGCAGTAGGGAGTGGGTATTGCAGTAGGAGTATTGGATTGCACGTAGGAGGGAGTGTTTGTTTGTATGCTTGGGAGTGTGTATTGAATTTTGTTTAGGGGAGTGTTGTATGCATTAGGGAGTATGTATTGCAGTAGGAGTGTGTATTGCAAGTAGGGAAGTGTTGTATTGCAGTAGTAGGGAGAAGGTTTATTGCAGAGGGATGTGTATTTGCAAGTCCAGTAGGGAAGTGTTTATTGCAGTAGGGGAGTGTGGTATTGCAGTAGGACGACGTGGTTGTATGCAGTAGGGATGTTGTATTGCCGTTAGGGGAGGTGGTATTGCAGTAGGGAGTGTTGTATTGCAGTAGGGAGTGTTAACCCAGTTAGGAGTGTTGTTAGTTTGCAGTAGGGGATAGCCGTGTTGTATGGCAGTAGGGAGTGTTGTATTGCAGTAGGGAGTGGGTATGGCAGTAGGGAGGGTTGTATTGCAGTAGAGAGTGTTGTATTTGCAGTAGGGATGTGTGTATTGCAGTAGGGAGTGTTGTATTGAGTAGGGGAAGTGTTGTATTTCGAAAGTAGGGAGTGTTGTATTGCAGTAGGGAGTGTTGTATTGCAGTAGGGAGTGTTGTATTGCAGTAGGGAGTGTTGTATTGCAGTAGGGAGTGTTGTATTGCAGTAGGGAGTGTTGTATTGCAGTAGGGAGTGTTGTATTGCAGTAGGGAAGAGGAGGTATTGCTATCGTATCACATTTTTGAAATTGTGTTTTCACCGGAAATACGTACATGAATATGGAAACATTTTTTTTTAGTGTATGACTTGTTTGTAACGGTGGGGATAACAAAATATGTCAAGAGCACAAAATCGTAGGAAGGACAAACTTGATATTCCGTTTAGGTACCACCACAAACTCAAACTTCTGACACGAAAGTTTCTGTCCAGTCCGTAAACCGAAAGCCCGACTTCACTGAAATTTTTTGTTCGTCATTTTTTTTTTTTTGGCAATTTCGTCGAAAATAATTTTTTTTTTTAATATTTGCCATATAACTGCACAATATACCAGACATCATTTTCATTTAAAACATTTTTGGAAGGGGGAATTAATTTTCGGAATATTCCTGAAGAAAATCAAAAGTGCGTCTTTACTGAATAGGTTTTTTTTTTTAAGTTTTTTTTGTTTTTTAAGCCTTGGAACTTGCACAAAAATGGCTACAAGGAATTTCTTTCAACCTGGAATGCTAACTGCACAGATATAAACAAAGATAACACTTTTATTTGAAACATTTTTCCAGAATTTTAAATCAGTTTATTTGTAAGAAATCTGTAACCATAATTTTAAACTTTATGTAGGTTAGTTGGTTGTTGGCGCCATCTTCTGGACGTCAAATCTTGGGAAAACTGCATTGTTAAAGTTCTTCTTCTTCTGGATTACAATGTAATCTCATTTAAATAGCCGCTGCTATATGCAGATGCGCATCTTTATGGTACTCTGATTGCTGAAAGTGTAATAGTTTTGTAAATTAAAAGTACATATTGTTATACGTAAAGCAGTCTTACAATGTAGGTAATGAATTGTGCAAGTTATTAGATCACTTTAGTTCGAATATCCCACATACATATGTACATAGGGGCAAGATACAAAAACACACACACACACATATATATATATATATAAATTTAGCATGGGTAATGGTGATTGATGGACGTTATTCAGATCATTATGTGACACTAGCTCTCGCTCTGATTTTGCTAACACGCACACGAGAGTCTCGATATACTATAGAAATTCCATAGAGGTTCATAATCCACATTTATTCCTATAAACTGTGATACCTGCTGCTATGATAGTTTGTCCATTATATGTATAACTCAGACTTCTAACTGCATTCGCTTACACTCTAATTTACCTTTGAATATTTTGTTAATATATTTAATTAAATATTATTTTTAAAATGGATGTTTCTTGTTTATACTGATAATTTGGATTGAACTAAATTTCGTTTGCACTTGTAAAATCTGTTTAATTGCAGAGGAAATGTCGCAATATATGAAATTGTCAAATTGTCGAAAATTAGCTTTCACCGGAAATATAAAAATGTTTTGAGAAAAGACTGTGGTGGTCTTACCTTACCTAGCTTATCCAGATAACATACTACGGATTAGCCCTGTGTAACCCCGGTTTCCATACCAACATCCGTTTTGGAAATTTGGATCTGTATACCACGGAAGAGTCGTCTAATATTGGCGTTCTATGTTCCCAAGCCTCACAGTCCGGTATCGTTTAGTAACCTGAAGACTGCTCTGGTTACGCCTTAGACCTAACCTAACCAATATGATATGGTATAGATAACATCAACTACAAACAGTAAGTGGACACCTACTACAAAGGTTTTAGTAAATTTATCATAAAATTTTTAAAAATCTATTTTTTCTTTTCCTTTTTCACCTTTTTTTATTTTTTATTTATTTACAATTAGAATGGGGACCAGCTCACTTAGAGCTTTACACATAGAGCTAATTAAAAGAAAAAGAACAGAAACAATAAAACAAAGATGAGTCTTCTCAGAGATCTTGGTAGAATCTGGGTTTTAATCTTCTAGATGAAGTAGGCTCGACTAGTTGGTAATGTGGAGCTGAGGGTAGTGTGTGAAGCGATAGGAAGAAATTGTCTGTAACTTTAGCCATGTATGTGTGTATATATATCTGGCATGTCAAGTTCTCTGTGTGTTTGTGGGTTTCTGACAAACCAGGGAGCGTTTAGTGCAATTCGCAGTACCTTGTTTTGGAAAGTCTGCAATCGTTTTGTCAGTGTGTTCCTAGAAGTGATCCAAACTGGACAGGCGTATGTCAGGAAAGGTCTTAAGAGAGTTTTATAGAGTAGTGTCACCTTAAATGTATTTAATAGTATTTAATTTATTTTAGCTGTATGGGGAACATGCTGATTTAATTCCCTTCAATCAGATTGGCTGTAGAGGAAAAAAAATGAAAGAATTGGAGAATCGAATTAAATGGAATTCGATCGCTCGAAATCTGTAGATCTCGAAATTAATTTCTTCCCATAATTTGCGGTCATATTACCAATTATTATTTAAGGTAGTTGCTAAAAATAAATAAATAAATAAAAATAAATTTATCTTCGTTTGGATATTTATTAAGGACTAACGATTTGTTTGATATAATGTAAGTATGATTTCATCACTTAATCAGCACACTGTTTAGTCTAATAGTGTGATACAATATTACTCCCACCATGTAAGTGATGTTGGCAATAGTTGAGCGTTTTCTATGTAATTATTATTAATAATAATTGTTAAAAAAAAATGCTCCTAAGAAGCCTCCCACAGCAATCAGACACCAACTCCCCCAAGTATTCCTTAGAGAGTGTTGCCCTCCCAAATGTGCGGAACCTTGTGAAAAATTAATGTAACAGATTTAGCCTGACCTAGGTAGTGGTACACTGTTTTCCTCAATTCCTCATCACTAACTGGTTCAAAAACTAAACATCCTAAACGAAAATGCTATGTTTACTTTTTTTAAATGTTTGTTGTAATTATTATATAAAGTTGTAAAAATAAAGTTTTAAATTTTATCTCTGCCGAATAAGAAAAATTATATCACTTATTGTAAATTAAAAGTTTCAAGTTTCAAGTAATTAAAATCTTCATCTATAGTGGTAGAATGAATGGCAATCAAATATGTAGTATGCATTGAATTTTATTGCACAACTTGGAATATACATAATATGTCGGATCACGGTACATTTAATACAATAATAACAATTAATATAATGCGTTATATTGTGTTATAATTAACACTGCCATTCAATAATAGTTTGATGTTTACTAATAATAATATCTTGTTTAATATATTGAGTCCTTTACCAGTATTGTATTGTTTATTATAATATTATCAGATTTGTTTATGTTTATTATTATATTAAGTAAACAAACACTATTATTATTATAATTACAATAATAGAGTTTTCACCGCAAATACATGTTTTGAGGTCCTCTGAATACGAAAATAATGTTTTCAGCGAATTATATATATATATAGGTGTGTGTGTGTGTGTGTGTGTGTGTGTGTGTGTGGATTTGTTTGTGAACAAAAAGCTAAAAATTGTAGGGAGCTCAAACTTGGTAATCCATTTAGGTACTATCATCGCAAACGAATGGTTTGGGCAAATTCCATCAACTGGAAGAGCTATGTTACTGAATTTTTGTTTCTTCAGTTTTTCGCGATTTTCTCGAAAAGGGCACCAGCGATTTTCTTTAAACTTTGTGTAAGTACTATCTACACTATATCACTTTTGTTTCAAACAATTTCCCTGGAAGATTAAGCTTTCTTTTAGAGTATCACTTTAATACTCTATGGTCCAACGAACTCACATAATATTGGAGTATTTTAGAAGCATTGTTACAGTTTTAAGTTTGAAGAAAATTGGTTAATCGGAAGTGCGACTTTACTGAATGACGTTTAAGCTTTTTTCCTGTCAATATAATTATTACCTTGTCGGTATATATAAATTATTATTATTTTCTCAAAAACAACTGCAATGATTCTGTTTACGAATGATAACTAAACCTATCGATAGATCTATCGATATTTTATATGAAATATTTTGCTGTAAAAAATGATTTTGAAGGGTTTTCTGTGGAATATCTGACGGTTACATTTCAAATGATAGATTTCAGTTTGTGCAATGTTTTGCGGACATTTTTTGGGTAACAGTGTAGACATATATAATTACTCTTGACCATCTGGCCCAGCCCAGTGTATATACTCTTCCACAACCACCTCTCTAAATTATGTTAGGGCAACTGAGTAAAAATGTCCAAGTTTATCGAATAATTATATTGATAGGAATAAGAGAAAGCCGTGTGATTGTACCACTCCAGACTTTTAATATGTTTTATACAATCAATTCACATCAATGGGATGGTTCATTTAATAAAATATAAATAAGTTTGAACGGTTCAGCACTATAAATGTAATAATTGGAACTGTTGATGGGAATTCTTATATGTGGTCTGTTTTTTAATGAAGTTTTGTGAATAAAAGGTTTATTTTATTATATATTTGGTAAAAAAAAAAAAAAAACTCAATTAAAACGTGGGCCATTGATATAGTAATAAAAAAGAAAAGGTAAAAAGCGAACAAGGTTTTTTTTTTATATTTGTTAGAAATGTGGGTGGTGGGTGGTGAAAAAGTGGGATAGTCCCTGTTGTAGGTGGGTGTAGACCCATAGATCAGATATCCCGGCCAACTGGGGGGAGTTAGTTGGTGTCCGTAAAGTGTCCTATATTCAAGAGGAGCTTCTTTCTTGAATACAAACAACCCATTTACAGAGAGAGAGAGACAGATTGGGAGTGAGTGAGAAGGCCAACTCATTTCACTTCCAGAATAATTCCTCGTTCCTACCCTAATTTCCTGACAAAGTTCTTTTCTTAACAGTTTCTGCTACTTATTCGATTTTTTTCCTCCCCAATTGCTATCTCTTTGGATGGTTCACTTCACTTATAACATGATAACAAAAAAAAGAAGAAAATTATATCGTAGATTCTGTTCTATAGTTAGTAGTAACCAAGTTCTCCCACCATCTCTCTTTCTACGGCTAATATAATTGGTTTATTGTTTTGTGTCACTCGTAATTGGATTACACTGTTCCTTGTTAATGTCATTTAACCAATTTACAGCTGGAGGCGTTCTGTTCCTTGTTCATGTCTTTCACTAAGAGAACTGGAAATATCCTTGTGGTTTTCGTTGGTTGAAAAAGACATCAATATCAGAAAGAAAGATCGAGATGTATTTGTTTTTTTTATAAAAGAAAAAATCTATCTAAAATCGATTTTTTCCAACCAAAACTTTTCAAATAAAAATGATAGGTTTATATCTGTGCAATAAGCATTTTCAATTTAAAGAAAAGCGTTGCAACAGTTTTGGTAAAAAGCACAAAATACTAAAAACTAAGCATCGGTAAAGTGGCATTTACATGTAAAATTTTTACATTCTCTAATTTATTGCTGTTAGCGGAAGTGCCTATTGTAATCGTGTCAAATTTTCGATATCATGCAAATCAATACATTCAATCAAATATACTTGCATATGTACAATACACTCAAACCAAAGGGCCACAAAACACTTTATTTCCGATGAAAAAACGAATCGAAATGTGATATGATCGCGATATTTCCACTTACAAGTAGTAAGAGAAAGTGAAAGAAAACAAACTTTTTTTCAGAAACCTCCACATGATTTTCTCTTATTAGATTGACAAATTTTCATTGCAATGTTTACAAAAGTTTTGTTGGGTTTGCCATAAAAAGGGTGGTAGGTTTTGTAATTAGATACATATACCTACCTGCAGCCAACTTTCACATAGTCAACAATGCTGGTGGCGACTGTTTAAATTTGCACATAACTGACAGAAGTTCTCCAGAAAAGCCGCTAAAAATGAATTTTTCCTGAAAAAAGTTTGAAATGCAAGTGATAGGTTTATATCTGTGCCGATAGCATTCCAAATTTAAAGAAAATTCGTATAAGCGGTTTTCGAGAAAATTCCAAAAAAAAAACCTCAAAATCTATTCTGTTAAGTGACACTTTCAGTTAACGGATTTTCTTCAAATTTGTAATTCCATAAATACTTCTACATTAAATCAATTTTATTTATAGTTAAACCTAGATTATACTAAAGTAGTACATTACAGAACAGCTTATCACCGTTGCTCTGGCCCTAGAACCCCTCAGAAATCAGTTTCCTGGAGAATTTTTTCAAATAATAAATGATAGACATTTATTTTTGTAAATATCTCATATATGGAAGTTTAAAGAAAAATGAGAAAAATTAAAAAAAAAAAAAAAATTCAATTAAGTCACCACACATTCGGTTGATTTTGCTTTGCGTCAGATACAGATGTAATGGTACCTAAATGGAATAATATTGTAACGGCAAGAGAGAGAGAGAGAGAGAGCCAAGCCCGACCGAGAGAAAACAGACTCTCTCTCATACTCTCTCTCATACTCTCTCACTTAAGCAGGCTAGGTGGGGAACCTGTATATAAGCCAGTAACAGATCGGGACATCTATCAATCTATGAGATTCAACCATACATATCATCGTGTCATAACTCTACTCTCACCTTTTATTCTATAAAAATCATTTCAGTTCAGTGCAGTTTGTGTAAGCTTATAGCCATATTATAACATTGTCTTCAGATCTCGTTTAATTAATGAATCCTAATTTCTCTCCTCATCAACTCCATTATAATATTTTTGGCGTTTTTTCGTTTTTGAGATGTTTTATTAACAAAAATGTACACATATTGACCATTCGCTAAAAGCAATTTTTTTCGTACTAAGGGGTGGACCTCAAAACGTGTATTTCCGGTGAATATTCACTTTCAGTTTTCACACGGTTACAATACTTTCTCTTACTAGGAATAGTAGTAAAGTAGAAAAAAAAGAAGACTTGTTAACAAAAGAGAAAAAGTGCGAGTAAAAATTCTGGTTTTTCATTTTTAAAAGGAAAATGAAACTTGCATTTTGTGTGCGTGCATACGATCCGTTTGGTTAGGAAGGTCAAGAAAGCCGTGAAGAATGAATATTACAGCCAAAACAATCTGGGCAAAGGATCCATGTGAATCCATGTGGAAATGCCTGAGTTCACAAGCTCATGATTACGTACGCCCCCTCCCCATTCTAAGCATTTCAAGCCAACTGAACCGCCTGCATCCAGTCGGTTTTCTCTAAACAAAATTTAAAACAATTTTCCTATAAAATGTATATTTCAACACTGGCATACCGGTTTATGTAATTGCATCTAAAACAGGCAAGTGTCTGATGCTGCACAAAGTACTAATGGCCTCGTTGGAACTTACAACTCTCCGTCTAGTACTGTCTAGTTTTGACATACACGGGTAGTAGAGCGCTCGTTATGACGTTTTAGCCGGTTATTCAAATTTAAAACAGGCTCTGCTTAGAACTTTAACTTCTACATGTTAACATATGATTTTCATTTTAAATGTTGCCTTTTGTATGTAGAGAGAGAGAGAGAGAGTGAGTGAGGGGAAAAAGAGACAATCAACTTCTGTATTGTTGAACTAGATAAATATATTTCTGTCTAGTTTGTTTGATTTATTATAAAGCAATTTATGAAACAATACTACTTGATGGTTCATATGAATTTTCTGGGTTACCGCTTGATACAGAAGTTTATTTATATACGAGTATATTCATTCGTTTATTTAGTACTTCTACATCAATTATTTCTACTAATTAAAATTTGTTCTCCATTCATATTTTTATAAAATGGATTAATATATCTATAAATAGCGGAAATACATGTTTTGATATACATACACCATATTATCATATATATACTATACATACACATCATATATGATATAGGTATGTGTATATACAATATTCACATGACAGGTATATATGTGGTATATATGTGTATACATGTATGGTATATGTATGCACAGTAATATATTTAGTATAATATATGCATATATATATATATATATATATATTCCATGTATAAAATATTATAAAAAATGCTTAGTATGCTTATGTGCATTTAATTTTTAATTATTTCAATCGTGTGTTAGCTTGAAATCGTTATTTAATTTAATTTTAGAGTTTAAAAATTAGACCCCCACGTGTTGTTTCCATTTTAAGTAAAATTTGCCCCTTTAACAACCCAAACACGTGTTCCTTTCCCACCCAACTACCTCTCTTTGACCTAGTTTAAGAGTTTAGTTTTAAAATACAATTAAAAAGACCAGTCAGTGTATAAACTAAATTAAATGTAATCCTTAAAAGTAATGTTTCATGGTAGATGGCGAGAAAATAAAAGGATTCTTTTTCAGATAAATACTAAATAAACTTATCAGATCGTCAAATAAATTTAAATAATTTTTTTTTTCTAAATTAAAGTTTCTTTGAGTTGCGCATGAGAAATAAGAAGCATATAACATTTAATATTTACTAAGTTTCGAGTTTACATACTGTCTCAGGCCTGAAGTGAACATTCTAGGTTCCATTTTGTTTAACGATAATATGTTGAAAAATGAAACATTCTTAGATTATAAAATAAGCTTATAGAAGACTCAGGAATCTAACAAATTTGACTAATTGTAGAAAACATCAGAGACATTTTCCGTGGTAGCCTGCTTCATTTTGTGGTCATCGACCGGTTTCGGGCGTTCGCCCATCTTCAGGATGCGTTTTTCAGACAGTGTGCCAACAAAGACTCGTACAGAGACTTAGTTTCACACTAACTCACTAACTCACTCACTAACAAGTTAGTGTGAAACTAAGTCTCTGTACGAGTCTGTGTTATCACACTGTCTGACAAACGCTTCCTGAAGATGGGCGATCGCCCGAAACCGGTCGATGACCACAAAATGAAGCAGGCCACCACGGAAAATGTCTCTGTTGGAATGCTGACTCCACAGATATAAACGTATCACTTTTATTTGAAACATTTTAACGGGAAAATATTATTAATATTAAAATATTATTTTAGAGGCAATCTGTGACGTTAAATAAGTAACTGGATTTTTCAATGTTACTGTCTCTATCTCTGGACTATTATGCATCACTTCAACAGCTACTTACGTTGGGTGAAAACTTGCCAACTTTATAATTAAATTAACTGAATAACAGGAAGTCATATTGTTAGGACAGACATTTTTTGCATTTAGGGGTGGACTCGAATGCGAGTTCAAGTCCACTAGATCTTGAGATACCACGTTCAAATAAATTTTCTCTTCCAAGCAGCCTACTCTATAGCGCTTTGTTTTGTATTGGGCCACGTTGTCTGTAACAAGAGAACACTGCTCACAGACTGCCAGTGCATTGTGTAAGCTTTGGGAGCCAATAGCCCCACATGTTGACGCAGCTTTAAAAAAAATCAAGAATACTCTGGCAATAGTCGCATGCTTGATCAGAGTTGATTTCGAACATTCTGCAGGTGGTGTTAATATTTGTGCATGTTTTTTTATGTTTGTAAGTATGACTGTGCTCTTTAAGTTGTATTACGACTAATCTACTGATCTGTCCTATGTTGTTTTCTACAATTCTGCATGGAATCCTACAGCCTAGGCTTTTTTGTGATGGAACATTTCTTTGAAATGTGGGTAGCATTTGGAATACTTTTTGTCCATTTTTTCAGGTCTTACATTGTGCTTTTCTGCTAGGTGTTTATGAAAACTTGCTCTGGCATTCCTTGCACATTATGGGAGAAAAGGGCTGGTTTTCTCTTTTTTTTTCCTCCGTTTCTTCTGGTTACCCTTTTACAAAAAAGTAGTTTTGCCTTTTTAAATAGAGTAGATCTAATTGGTTCCCGGGTGATTGGAGAAGGAGCTGTAACTGTTGGTCAAGGAACAGGAATGAGAAATTGGATAATGTATATGTGATTCCATGTTTAGAGTGGAGACTAGCAGATAAATGCGTAAATAACAGTATTAATCGAATTATGCTTTCATTCCTATTGTTCTGTCTAAAGTTAAAACAATAACGGGAAAATAACACATAAATGACCACCAGGTTGCTCTGGATAGCATTATAAAGCCAATTAGTGAATGAAAACGGTAGTTGAAGGTTGTGAGCAAATCAGGTTTTTTCCTCTCTATCTCCCCTGTCATCTTCTGATTCACCCGAACAGCCAGCTCTCTTTTAACCTCTCCCCCTCATTTAATGGCCTTACTCGCTTCGCCTGGGCTGCTGCCAGCTAATGGGAAATGCACTTAGCCGGGTGATTTAGAAATAAAAAAGAATATTAGGAGCCAGCAGAACCAATCCTGTGCATTTATTTATACCTTCCAAGTTTTTTTATTATTTTTATTTTCTTGTCTCATGTTGTTAATGAAAGTTTTAAATTCAAATAAAAGTATTCAATTTACCAACCTAAATGAATGCCTTTTAAAATTAAAAACCAGTAAATTTGTAAACCTATTTACATTGAAAGTAGTTATTTATCGTAATGCTTTCTTACACTCGAATTCAGGTATTGACCACATAAGCGCTGTAATATGGCCACTGAACGAGAGAGTAAAAATACTTTACTCACGTGTTGTATATTATTTTTTTTCTACAACCGCATTGTACAACCAATATGAGTATGAAAATATATGAAATGTTTCAAATACTGAAAATGTACTTTAATTCAAGTATGCAAGAGTATTTACTTCTCTATCTATAGTATAACCTCAAATACGTTGTTATTTGGGATTTCTTTTTTGATATACGTTCTTGTTTTCGCCGCTAGATGTCGGGCTAGTTAAAGTTTAATATTACTTTTCTTCGCTTGTGATAAAAAGAAATTGGTTGTTTTTACTTTTTGTCACTTGTGATTAAAAGTATACATTCACTCAATACTTTTGATTTAGTAATGGTTACATTATTGGACGGTTGTAGAAAAATATTTTTTTAAATATTCTTTTATTAACGTTTAGTTTTTAGTGAATTATTAATGAAATAATAGTTTTGATGATTAGATCCCAATATTTCTGCATTAAGTGAAAGTAAATGTCTGATCTGAAACATTCATGCGACTTTTACCTACTGAATATTTTTGATTCTAATTGGGAAATTAATGTTTCTCAAATTTGGTATTTTTACTAAGTTTACTCTTTTAAACCTAGAATTAAGGAGTTTTTGAAATTGCAAGGTAGTATAATGCCACAGCTCTTTCAAAAGTAATTAAAACATTTTTTTTTATTTCAAATAAAAGAGTAAATATAATTGTTCAATTGGTATAACCAATAAAGAAAATTATTAAAACCATTTTTAAGAAATCTGGAAAAATTATTATTTTTTTATTGTGAATGAGATATCTTAAATATAATCAGATTTTCTAGTATATTATATTATGTATTCAATTGTGAACAAAGAAACTGAAACGAAAACTCGCAGGAATCGCAGACTTCCTGGAGATTCAATATGAAGTTTAATGGTCAAAATTTGTCTACCGGAAGTGCTACACCGGATGTCGTACGATCATAGTCTTCCGCGGCCATTATTATACTAAAGCGTTAGAGGTTGAAACCACAGTTAGGCTAAATGTGGTGGTTAGGTAACAGCTTCTTTTTTCGAGAAGTAGTTATAATTAACACCTACAATGTGATTGTAGTTTTTTCTTTTTAATTTAAGGCGCGTCAAAATCTGTGGTTATTCGCGCCGGAGGCTTTCTCAATACAAGGCCTATCACCGGACATTGCACTTGTAACTACAAATGTAGTTTTATTATTTTATTCAACTGAAGTAGTTGTAGTGGAAACCTTGTAACTACAAGCAATAGTTTAATTAAAAGTAGTTGGAATAGCACCTATCAACTTGTATGTAGTTATATTTGTTAATTAGTTAAAAACTGGCAACTATAACTACTTGAATTTTCCTTTTTTTGCCATAATTCTGCTTTACTTATTTATTTCCTAGTTACTTTTTAATTTCTCGAATTCGAAGAATCTCTTCACTTCAAAAGTAACATCAAAGAAATGGTAACTACAACTACTAGTCAACTATAACTTCATTAGTTATAAAACAATTGCAAATACAATTGCACAGTAATTGTTAGTTTCAACTACTTAATTAGTAATTGGCAGTAAATAATGAAGTTAACCATAAACATGGCCCAACTCTGGTTGAGGCCGCAAGCATTGATTAGGACGACAGGAATAAGTTATAAGTTATATCTTTAGCTATTCACGGGAATGATGGAGAGAAATAATTAAGCCCCACCTTTCTACTACTTCATTTTACACTCATTCTTTTTCGATACTTGCCAATGTTGGTCTAATAATCAAGCCTATTACAATATGATTAAAAGTTCAGTTTTTCCAAAGCCACTGATGCCGTCTCAAAAGGAAGACATCAGCGTTTAAACTGAAATAATTCTGTCGTAATTTTCTGGAAAGTAGGTCCAACGCTTTTTTTTATTAGTTAATATTACTGAATATATTCGGGTCTATCATTTTTACTTGTACATTTCTGAGAGAAAATTGATTTCATTTATTTCTGAAAAGTTAGGATTACCTGTAAATCGTTCAGTCGAGGAAGATCACATTCTGGTAGTTCTTATGTTTGTAAAAGCTATCCAAATAAAATTTTCTGACCACCACTGTATTTCTGTAACTAAATGTCGAGTAAAAAATTCTAGTTCGCACAAAATTCGCAATTACGATTATAATAATTTAAGTAAGAGCAAATCGTGTGTGATTATACTTAATTGTGTGCAAATCGTGTACTGTTTCACACCATATTTTTTTTATAAATTTTTTCTCTCTGCGGAGGCGACCATCCTGCTAATTATAAAGCGTGTAGAATATATAGAGAGCTACGAAACAGAAAAGGGTTTGTCGCAAGCGGAGCTCTATTCGCAGGACGTACAGATGCAGAACGTTGGGAGAGTTCTCGGGTGGAAAGCGAGGGCATTGGTAAGATACATCCAGAAGTTCACACACCTCACCATGTTCATTCTCAACGCCCACAATATGTACACACTCCAAATCTCTATACGCCTCAGAGAACATATGCGCATATTGCATCAACCAAGCCTACCCTAAGCTCACAAAACGCATCTAAATCAGCTCAAGACATTACTATACAAGATAACATAAACACCCAACTCTCATCATTTGTCAGCCAAATACAATCAATTTTCACTCCCCTGATAACTTTACTGACTAACTTAATCGACAAACTGACAAAACATTATGGTTAACTCTGCAACGGAACGATCATTAGTCATACTTCCATGGAATGCAAATGGACTGTGGAAACTTATAAACGAACTCAACTTCCTATTACGCGAAAAACGGATAGACTGAGGACTTATTACTGAAACTCACTTTACTAGACACTCAGAAATTAACATTGCGGGTTATACAATATACTGCACAAATCACCCTGACGGTACAGGGCATGGGGGCACTGCGGTTATTGTTCGCAATGGCATTCGTCACCATCTCTTGCCTCCTTATATAGAGCCTTTTCTTCTGTCAAACGTTATAGAAATTTCCACACTACATTTCAAATTCTCTGTGTCCGCTGCATACTGCCCCCATAGACATACACTGACGTACCAGCACTTCCAACACTATTTCTCTTCTCTTGGACAATACTTTCCGGCAGGAGGAGACTTCAGTGCCAAACACAAGAATGGGGATGTAGAACCAACAACCCACGAGGACAATTATTAAACAGTGTTCTACGTTCCGAGAACTAACTTCTGCTGTTCACAGCAGAAACCCGCATACTGGCCAACTCTCCTCGAAAACTACCCGACATTTTGGATATATTTATAACAACTATCCCGACGAACCTTACATTCACAACAACACTGAACGATTTATCTTCTATCCACTCTCCCGTACTTCTAACGCTTTATGACCAACCAATACTCATTACACCTAAACCCTCCCTGATAACAGGAAAAATGGATTGGACTGAATTCAGAAACATAATCGAGGCCGAGATCAACCTAAAAACTATTACTGAACTGGAGGACGCTGCGGAACACTTGACAGTTAATATACGGAGAGCAGCCTGGAAGTGTTCACAACCACACTAATGTCACAAGACATACCCTCACCTTACCCGCATCGAACCGACAACTCATTTCTGAAAAACGCAGAATTAGACGATTTTGGATGGCAAACCGCTACCCAAACATAAAGACTGAACAAACACCTTAAACAGAAAATAGTCGAATATAAAGCAGATATATTTTCTTCCTATACTGACAATCTATCCAGTGAGGAAGGCTCTCTTTGGCTCGCAACACGACGACTACTGTAATATAAAACACCATCGTTTCCAATACAACAGACTGACGGAACCTGGGCAAAATCTGAAAGAGACAAAGCACACCTGTTTGGTACACCCCCTATCCTCTATATTCACATCTAACGACAATATTCACCCGTTTCACTCTTACATAGAAGAATTTCTTGATACTCCTCTCCAATGAAGTCTTCCTTCTAGCACATTAATCCCAAAACAGTGAAGAAAGCAATAATACAACTGTCACTAAACAAAGCTCCAGGATACGACCTTATTACCGCCAAAATACTATGCCAACTTCCACAAAAAGCCATTCTTCACATTACTAACATGTGCAACTCCATTCTGAGACTGACACACTTCCCAATACAATGGGAATTCTTTGCTACTTAAAAAAGAAAATGAAATCACATTTTAATTATATAGCTGCTCTATTATTCTAGAAGCCTGTCTTTTCCTATTAGTTTAAAATATTTACCATTAAAAACTATTAAATATTAATTGCGCTATATATATAGTTCTAATTTTCTTCATGAAGTGTGAAATAGTTTTTAATACTTTTATTTTCCTAGTAGCAAGGTTAAATTATTAAGTTCAACACATAAGAGTTTCTCTTCGATAGTTTTCTAGCGCGGCTAATTCTCTAGAGAAATCAAGGAAATACAACTCGTTATTAATTGTTCTTCACTAAAAGCACTTTTTGTTTTCTCACTTTTCTTCATATCCTCTGGAAAACTTGGATTATTTTTGTTTTGTTTTGTTGTATTTTATTGTTATTTTTCTACAAACTGTTAGTGTGTAAATAATTTCAACTTTTTAATGACTTTCTAAAAATTACGTGTTATTTATATGTAATCATTAAACAAAAGATTAATTTTCTGTTTTTTCTCTTAGTTTAATTATTGTTTAATAATTGTTAAATTATTTCACATGTCAGTCAGTCAAATAGCTGAAGTATGATTTTTTTTTAACTATCCATTATTTTGTCTATAATTTACTACTTAACCTATCCCAACAATCCAAAATCCTCTGCATCATTTTTACCTACAATTACACACAAATCCTTTCTACTTCAACACTTACCTTCCCAGGACACTTTCTGATAATCCTCTTAGACATCTTAAAAGACAATGGGGTCTCTTAAAACTTCTCTCCAGGAAAATTGATTCTTTGAAATACTCTAAGGGGGAAACAAATAGCGTTAAGCTTTCCACTAAAATGTACTCCACAGTACAACGTGTGTATATAGTTTTACCACCTACGCAATAATAATATACATTAAAAGGATTGCTAGAATTCTAAAAATTTGAAGAAAAGTGGTTTATTAGGAAATGCGACTTTACAGAACAGGTTTTTAAGTTTTTTTGGAATTAACTCGAAAATGACTGGAACGATTTCCTGTAAACTTGGTAAATGCTAACTGCACAGATATAAACTAATCGCTTTTATTTGTTACATTTCTCCAAAGAAATTGATTTTAGATCATTAAGCGTAATTTGTGGCGTGAAATTTCAAATATTGTATGGTATGGAGTTAATTCAATGTTGTTAGAGTGCTCTTCTGAACTACACTGTAAAAAGTTATATATCTTCCACCTCCTATATGTATGTAAGGCCAAATGAGTCAACTTTTAAGTTTAAATAAAATTTGTCTTTTTTTTTTTCTTTTTTTCTTAATTTAAGGCGCGTCAACATCTATGGTCATTGGCGCCCGGAGCCTTCTCACTGCACTGCCGGCCTCCGGACAGTCCAGTACGCTAACCACTTAGCTATTCCCTTCCCTTTTGTCATTTTATATGAGTTGTTATTGTCGTCAGAGTGTTTCATACAACTTCCTTTTTTTATTTTTTTATTTCCTGATAAAAACTACTCCAACGACTTCCTATTAACTTGGCATAATATGTAACCATAGGCATACATACCCTTTACTTATAGCCATTTCTGAATAATCTATGATTTCAATGTCACTTTTGAGTAAATTTCATCAATTAAACGATGCGAATTGGAGTAAATAGATGAAAGTTCTGTGAATGTTGTTTTCTTCATCCCAGAGTGTTTTCTTCTCAATTTTCTCTGGTATGAAACAATGTAATTTTCATTACTTTTCTACAATTTTGCGACCCATTTGGCAAAATTGGAAAAACCAATTTTCCAAATGATAATTCAATTGTAAAATAATAATAATTTTATAGCGATTGTTTCAATTGAGTCGTAAACCATTAATTGAATAATGGACGTTTAGGTTATTTGTATCATTCTCTTTATTCATGAAAAAAGAATCCAGACAATAATTGACACAGGGCTAATCAATCAGTTAGACGATAACTGATTATATTAAAGTCTTCTCTGACATTTCAACTGATACTTTTTTTTATCAGGTTGAAGTTTTATCAGTAAGTATGTGAAGTTTGTAAACATTATATTATATAGAAAAAAAAAACTTATTTGCACAACACAATTTTTTATTTTTACAAAACACATATTTTCATGTAGATTATAAGATTTTGTTTTCCAGTTTATTGAAAATGTGTTTTTTCTATTTTTATTTTTGATTAAAAAAAAAAATACATTTCCTACAAGATTAAAAAGTAATCTAAGCCATAAACTCCTACTTCCTGTATAATACATATTGTTCATTTTCAACGTTCCATCATCATCCTGAATGAAAACACGTTTTATCGAAATTCTTTATTTTTTCTTTTACAAAGTTTAATGAAATCTACGATCAATTTTGTTTTCATATTTATCATTATTATTTTTCTTATAAAACTTTATAACTTGTAACAGATTTATAGTGTTGAAAGTGCATGTAAAGGTGTTGATTTTTTTTTTTTTTGAATTGCCATTTTTCACGCGACAACGTTGCATTTTAAGCTTTTCTTTTTGCAAATATTTAATTATTTTTTTTATATACTCGTATGCTATAGACTTTTTAGGTCGTGGCATACCTTGTTGGGAAAATTGGTTATTTTTGAAACCATTATATATCAGATTATTTATTTTTTTATTATTTACAATCGTTTAAATTGGCTTGTCATAAAACGCAGATCTTAGGATCATCATATATCACTGAATCTAAAGTAGTATGGGAGCACCCTTAGTGTGGCTATTTTATGGCGTGAAAAAAGAATTCATTCAACGCTTCTAATGTCTATTGCAATAACAAAAATTGTAAAAACCATACATTACTAAAATGGTACTAATTGGAAAGCATAACGCTACTGTTCCCTCAAACCTCTCCTAAAAATTTTCCGGGAAAATGTTTCAGAAATAAAAGTTATAGATATGTACGTAGTATACGACGTTTAAAGAAAATCGCGCAAAACTTGGGGGGGAGGCATTCAGTAAAGTCGCACTTCCGGTTGATGGATTTTGTCTGAAATCTTTACGTGTCAAATGCGGTGGTAATTGAAATGTTATTGGTGTGATGTGTTGTTGTAGTGTAGTAGATTGTGGCGTGAGCGGTTTAGTAAAGGGCTTGTGTGTATGTTCAAAGAGAAGAGAAGTAATTAGAAATAATTAAGAAAACACTGATAGATAGAATTAAATATATTATCTTTAAAGAGATTTAAATTACTTTACAATATCACAGTTATATACTTAATAAATCAATTATTAATCTAGAATAAATGTTAATCTCTATCACTGGCACTGAGTTTAAGAGAGCGATTCTTGAAGCAGTGTTCTGGTAGAATGTCTGTTTCAGACTGTCCTGAAAGAATGACCTCTCTAACGGTGGATTTTCTCTTACAAAACAGTTGGCCTTGTTATTACCCTAATGGATTCTTGTGCCTTTGTCTCATTAGCAGCAATGACCTTAAATTACAGTACCTGACTCTAAAATACATTATTTCACTTAAAATATTTTTCAAAACTATTATTTTTGCATTTCTTTTTTCCACTACATAATATCTAGATGGAATATCAAGTTTCGAGAGCTTCCTGCGACTTTTCGTTTTTGAGATATTTTGTTTACAGATATATATATATATATACTCACACAAACAAACATATTCTTACGAGAAATATTTACATCATAAATTCATCAAAAACATTTTTTACATACTCAGCGGACTTCAAAACATGTATTTCCGGGGCTGAAATATTATGTTAGGAGAAATGAGCAAATTTGGAAATTTAAAGACAATTAGTCATTTTATATATGATTGTATTAAGAAGAGTAAGGGAAAGTTATGTGAGTGTTTCACCCCAAATTTTTTTTTTCGTACTCTCGTTAGAGGACCCTCAAGAAGTGTACTTCCGTTCAACATTCAATGTTAAAAACAACAGGATCGCAATAGTTCCTCTATATCATTAAAAGAAATAAATAAATGATTACTTAAACTAAAATTTAATTTAAATTAAAGTTTCTAACAGAATTACATAAATATCCAAGTGTGAAATGAAAACAGGAGAGAAGAATATACAACCTAGAGAAATGGAGAACCTGGGAAAGTGGTTTAATAGCTCAATGAGAATGAGACCATAGGAATGTATACACTTTAATACTAAGTACAGCCTTTAGTATTTAGTAAGCTCCTTATAATTTTCCTTATTTCAGTATTAGAATCCAAACAGCGCCTGGAAAAGAGAAATTCTATTTAAATAAAATTTGATTATAATATATATTATTATGACACTTATTACACTGAATTTATTCTTTGCTTTCTCATTGTTATTTTTATTATATGTCAGTTATTGTTACACGGTTTTAATTGTCTTTGTCTTGATAGTAATAGAAACTCGAACGGCAATAATAGGTAATAGGTAACAAATTAATGCAAATAATGAAACAAACAAAAATCTGGTGTGAAATACTCACACATTCTTAATGCGTTTTACATAGTTATATTGACAAACTTTCTTCAGACTTATAATGTTTACTAATCGTAGTAGTCTTCAGTACTTTTTGAGGGAGCATATCTTTCTAGCACCCCCCACCCCCCACCCACCCAGAAAACTCTTTAAATTCAGTATTCTTGGAAAAAATACAAACAAAAGAGTTAAGATTTCTGTATGTATAGTATTCTAAGTTTAATGTAACCCTTCGGCGTTTTTATAAAGAAAACTCGAAATTTTTCAAACTAACAATATTTAATGCTCATTCATATTATATAGATTATTGAACGTGTGTAAATTAAATAGCACTTTAAAGGAAAGCATAACCCCCACCTCTCTTCCCTAAAACTTCGCCTTAAATGAAGTTTAAGCGCATCCGTAGAGATATTTCAAATAATAGTTGCAGCTCTTTATACATATATTAGTGGATGTACCAAGTTTATTGAAAATTCTTGGAGCTGTTTTGTGAAAAATCACAAAAAAGTGAAAAAAATACATTGAGTTAACTGGTACTTCCGATTGACAAATTTTAATCAAAACCAATGATTAAGGTTCCCTAGTAGAACTTAAATAATTATATCAAGTTTTAACTGCCTCCGATATTCTGTTATTGAGCTAAACTGGCCCACACACACAGACACAAAACATACATACTGTTTCTAAAAACCACTTTTTCGGACTCAGAATAACTCAAACATAATATATTCGGTGAAAACTCGGTAATGAAGTTATGGCACGATTACAATACTTCCAAGAGAAATACACAAAACACAACACATAATACATACATATGCACAAACAAATTGTAATGGAAGAAGCAGACGGAAATATTGAAAAATAGAAATTTTGAAAAATGTGTTTGAAAAAAGTGGAAATATTTTGATTTTTAAGAAGATTTTAAATGTAGTTTGTAGCATAGGGAACTGTTAAACTGAGTCAGTGCTGTTCAAAGACAAAGGGACAACGATCCGTTTGTGCAAAACAATACCCTCGGCCAACTCCTTTGTAGGGGTACCCTCTCTTGACAAGTAATATACTATAATAAAGAGCAGTTTTTAGCTCAAAGAGTATTAGTCCGACAGTAGTGTTGAGAACGTCACTCTGGCCATTATGCAACATCGGTATTAGTATTGTTAGGAGAACATTTGAGTTTAAAATAATGTATAATTTTATAATAATTTATAACCTTTTTCATTAACTTGAAAATTATAATTTTTTAAAATACCTAAAGTCACTTATAATCAAATTATTTATTGTAAACAAGTGGTGTCTTGTCACTATATCATAAAACATATCTCTCTCTAACACATACGGATATTGAAACGCTCGTGCACACGCTGCAGAACCCACGAACAAAAAATACATCAACCAATCAATACAGAAAACATAAATCATTCGCTAAACACCTTTGAGGGGACCCAAAACATGTATTTCCGCTGAAAATTCAAATAGAAAGAAATTAAAAAAAAAAACTAAAACAGTCCGTTCTATTAACATATCTACAAAAATGTAACGTTAAATAAAGAATATAAAATTAAACGAGAGAGAAAAAAAAAATTAGGTCAGAGGAGGTACATCACGAAATTATATAAAATTAGTCTGATATAATAAAGAGACACTTTTAATTGTATTCTGTCCATTAAAAGAGTAGATTCTTTATCTTTATTTAAAATACTTTTTAGAATGAATTTCTCAACAATTAAAGAATAATTTCCATTCAAAAGGGAGGGGATTATACCTTAAGTGGTTAGCTTACTGGACTCCCACGCGGAGGTCCCGGGTTTGAGTCCAACTGTGCTGCCCCGTAGATTTTTGCTTCCTAGGAGCCTCTACAGCTCACTGCTTGGGCATGGACAATGCTGTCTGTAATAAGAGAACACTGTCCCGGAGGCCGCCAGTGCCTTGGCAACGCTCCGGGCGCCAATGACATAGATGTTGACGCGCCTTAAATTAAAAATAACGAAAACAAAAATTCCATTGAAAGCTTTGCAACAGCATAGGTAGCTAGACTGCGCTCATGAGTAGCTAGGCTCAACTACTGCGGCCTCAGGAAATCATCTATTGTGTCATTTGGTTACATGGTAACTATCTACATTGGAGTTGTCGTCCGTTGTTAACTCCATCTCGCTGCTACTGCGTCCTCCCCGGCTTCAGGCCTACGGTTTTCTGTTACAATGTGTATCTCTGAGAAGCATTAGCACAGCAGGCAACCTATCGTCACCGCTTACCTTCAATGACATTGTTCAATAAAAGTTTCTGTGGCATTGTTAAAAGTTTCACGACATATTTAAAGTGATTACCCAAAGTTTAACAGAAAATGGGTCCAGGGCCTTTCTCAAAATGGGTCATGTTGTGGGGCGTATAAGAAGACAGAAAGTTGAAAGTTTGGGTTCTTCTATAAAGATACATTGTAGATTGTTGTAGGGGATTCTTGTACTGCGACCTGAAAGATCTATTATGCCCCCCGGAGCCTTCTCAGTGCACTGCCGGCCTCCGAATAGTATTTTCTAGCTACAAACAACACTGCCCGTCACCGGACAGTGAGTTGTAGAGGCTCTTAGGAAGAGAAAATCTAAGGGCAGCATGCTGGATTCGAATCTGGGACCCCCGCGTTGCTAGTCCAGCGCGTTCCTGAATTGAGCTATTCCCTTCCTTATCCCTTGGCTTTCGCCAATTAACTAGGAACGGAGACCCTAGTTTGTGAACTGTGTTTGCCCTTGTCCGCAAAGAGTAGAGTATACGTACTTTAAGTGTACTGTGTGCTGTTCTGATGAAGTGCATGGAGTACTGAGCTGTGGATAATCCTTGGAGTCGCTACCCTGCATGTAACTGCATGCAACAGATACTCCTGGCGGGCTATAAAGATACATTGTTAAGAGAATTGTTAGAAATTCAAGTTTGACGGAAAACAGTGAACTCCATTGTTGTGTCTAAGGGACAGGTTTCTCAAGTTTTCCTTTTTTTTGAATTAGCTCGAAAATAGCTCAAACGATTTTCATAAAACACTGAATGCTAACTGCATATATATATATATACCGATCGCTTTCATTTGAAACGTTTTTCCAGAAAAATTCTGTTCTGTGGAAATTCTGAGTGAGGAATGTGTAAAGTTAGATGTAAATATTATTTGGTGCTTGAACTAGGAACTGTCTTTTATTATCATTTATAAGAGAAAGTTATGTTGTAAGTGTTTCACATCATATTTTATTATTGTTTTGTTTTCACTGTTGGAAGTTATATGTTCGAAGTAAATGCTGTGCTAAGCCATGGAAAACATCAAAAATGAAATTACTATACCCGCTATTTTCTCTTCTAAAAACTTCTTAATATTATTTAAGGAACTTTGTTTTATATTTCCCTGTACCTCAAACACACCACACACACACACACACACACACAATATATATATATGAACATTTATTCCAACAATTTGTTTGATGCTTTTGATCATTGATAAGGAATGATGTTTAGTGTATAAACTGAAGGTAAAATCTTGTTTTACTTGTGGTGAATTTGTTGAAGCGAAAGAATTGAGAAGTAGCAGTTGATAGATGGGGTAGGCTGTTGAGGAACAAGGAGTGTTTGGCTGGCTGGTTGGTATACTGTTTCCATGTTTGCTGGGTAACATGTATTATAGTTTCCGCTTCAAATGGTAACCTTAATTTACTCTCTCACACCCTTGCTTTCGCGTTATACTATGTACAACCATTGGATATTCTTCGTCTGTCTTCGAAAGACCATATCCTTTTCCACATTAACCAACTTGATGTTATTTTACTTTAGTTGTATTTAGAGGATTCAGTTTATTTAAACGATCTTCACCGAAATGGTTATCAACTATCGGTTTTTTTATCTTAAATTCAGCTTTCCACATTTTCTGCACCTCAAGTGCAATTTGAAATGAAATATTGATTATCGGAGCATAGTACTTTTCCGAAAATTTGTTTTTCCTAAATTTTCACAAATAATACCGCCAAGAGTTTCTTTATTCCTGGCATATTTAATATCAAAAATAAAAATTAAAAAAAATCTATGAGTATTATTTTTATATTTTATTAGGGCGTTACCTAACTAAGATTTAATTATTCTGTTAAGTGCAAGTATTACTATTGTGTCACATTTGTGGAATTGGGTTTTCATTTTCAGATTCGTCTTTTGAGGCCACCTGACAAGTACTAAGAAAATCGAAGTAATCGTTATTTCTCATCATTTTTCATAGCGAATACTCAAGCGTATATGAGAGATGTGTTTGTTACATGATTACTTGCGGAATCATCCCAATATTTTTTAAATTACTGGAGAACATGGATTCGATATTGTTATGTATCGCCAAAATTATATATAATTCCAAATAGTAAAAACTGTTTCAGAGAAGTTTGTTTTGAAGCAAAACGAAAGAAAGTTGACGTAATACTTTATTTTCATTGAATTGAGGTTTTTTTTTTTTTTTGAAAGTATACTGGTGTGGGTGCTGAATTCGACTTCCCGCCTTTCTTTGGATTTATTTGTTGTATAAAATATATATAATATAGGCATTACTATGTGTTGTAATTTTAGGTGTTTTAATGTATATATTCCTAAAAAGTATTTAATAAGATGCACAAAGAAGGAATGAATAAGCCTGCATAGCAGAGAGAAAGCTTCACCCAGTCTTGTAGAATAGATTTTGATCCAAACAGAATAAAAGAAGAATCTTTATGCTATCATTGAGGTATACTCACGCGCCTACGATGCTGAAAATGAACCACTTCTCAAAGAGTCTACGCGAAGATTAAGAAAGGGCTGAGAAGATAGAGATTGGCTGGTTAGAGACTTGTGGAGATGGAGTAAATAGATGCTGTTGGCAACCCAACGTAGGGAAACGCCAGTAACAGTAAAGTAAATATTTAATTATTTCGATTCTGCTCAAAAAAAAATTCCATCGAGTGTTTATTGCACTTTATTTGAAACTGAAAAGACTCAAGTCATTACTTATTGAACTGAGTTAAACATGAATTTTACAAATATAAGTATTTTTAAACGACAGCTTTACAGGTTTGATTAAATATGTAGCGAGTAATTTATTACAGAAGTAATATTCTAGTTACTGGTGTCCTAAATATAAATCCAAAAATTAAATTACTAAAACATAAACCGATCACCTTTTTCTGCAATATTATTGCGGAAAAATGAATTATCACTGTGTTCTGGATTATCTGTAAGTTAGGGCTTATATTAAATTGTCATTACAAAGCGTTGCTTGACAGACTGCTGCGTGTCTGCTAGATTGAACACGTATAATATCTACCATTTTTTATGTATACATATATAAAAATGGTAGATATTACACGCGTTCAATATATATTATAAGGATAATCCATGCCTAACTGATAGTTTTAGCAAATTTAGCTGATAGTTTAGTAAGAAGTTAGCAAAACAAAATTTGACCATATTAGAATTCTAATACTTACAAAAGTTGCGTTTTTTCACAAATTTTGTATACACAAAGACCCACACCCACACACACACGCACACACACATATATATATATAAAACTGAAAATAGAGGACTTCTTTCTTGCATTTCCGGTGAAAATATTTATTCGAAATTTGAGACGATTACAGCGCTTCCTAGATGCTGAATACTGTAAAACTTTTGCACATATACATAAACAAATTATACATTAGAAATACATACTCAGTCCCCAATAGGTTTTTATAGTGCCAGTAAGTAGTATTTGCATGTTACACTTGGGAGTTTTAATCTGTTCTCATCACACTACTTATTGTACTTTCCCAGATTGTTCAGTTGGTAACAGTACATGCTCGCCAGTATTTACCATTCTAAGTGTTCCATTCATGACAATTCCTACAAATCTGTAGCTCTGAGAGAGAGAGAGAGAGGAGAGAGAGAGAGAGAGAGAGAACTGCACAGCCTGTAAAGGAAAGTTGTTGATACTGTTTCTAACCGGTTTTGCTTCCATTACTACTAACGGTGTGGGACACAAACCGGCAACGAGGAGATAAAGTCAGAGAAAATAGATACCTTGCAGCCTCCATTATAAGGTTCTCTAGGGATTTTTACTTGGGGATTTGTCCTTAGATTTACAACTAGGTGAGATTTAGTTCGAATACCTATGGGATAATTCCGCAAGGATGTTTTCTGTTATTTTTTTTTTTTTTTTGTCCTCTTTGTTTTATTTCCTGTTTACTTGTTGATCAAAGAATGTTATTTCTAATATTATGTTTATATCTGCTTGTTTTAACAGTCAGTATCGATTATTTATTTAAGATAAACGGGCTAATTGGCCCTTTTACAAGAAACTAAATATATAACAAAAATAAAATAGAGAAAATACAAAATAAACTCTAAAGTAGAGTTATAAAATATAAAATCTGTATCAACTATTAAAATATGAAGAAATATAAAATGTTTGTTTATATATGTTACGGCAAAGTAAGAAATTAGGCATTGTGTACAATCCCTAGATATTTCATATACTACTTGAGGACCGTTAGGCAATATGTAGAATTTACCCCAGTTTTTTACTTTGCCAAGGCATTTTATTTATCCTATGGCGAAGCAGGCAAAGTCACCTTCCCTGTAAAGTAGAGCGATTACATCATTTTCATGAGGTTATGTGTTCAGACTTGAAATATCAAGCATTTTTTTTGTACTCCATCTGTATAAGTTTTAAAAATATATATGAATCTGACCAAACATTTTTTCGTAAATCGTAAATTCTCCTCATCCATCCTTCTTTAACACCCATAAATTCCGCAATCTTGAGGTAGATCGCAAACCTTCTCTCCCTTCCCCCACCTTGCAGAAACTCAAAGCGTATATTTTCGTTGAAAACTCAAGTGCTCTTGAAAATTTGGAAAATCCCCTTGTAGCAATTAGAGAAAATATAGATTTCTTTATTAGCATATTATTAAAGTGGCACAAAACACCTCGGTAACGTTCCAAATTATGTTCATGAGCTGATAAGTGAAAAGAGGCTCAATATAATAATAATAATAATTAACAACTTGATTATTAAAAGAATTCTTATATTTTAATAAAGCTATATAATTAATGTCAGTGAAAAATTTAATAGAGATTAAATTTTAATTAATTCAAAATCTTAATTAGATATTAAATAAGAATGGAATGCATTATATTGAAAAGTATGAATTCCCATTTATGTATACAATTAAGAATTTTTAAGCAGTACCAAATTTCTTTCCAGATTGTTATTTGATAATAAATTAATAATTTTCATATATCAACCAGAAATCTAATAACCATATTGTGGGATGATAAGTTGCCGATCTAACAGGGAAGAAACAGAAATAATGATATGAATTCATTTTATTTCTCTACAAAATCTCTTCACGAATTTATAAACTTGCGACTCCGATGCTCCAGTGCTCGGATTACTTCTGTAAGCGCTTTCGTTCAAGTCTATAAAATAAGAGTTTGTCGCTTATGTGACTTCAGAATTGGATCCATTTTTCTTCCCAGCATGGAACTTTTTCAGGTTTGGCAAGAGGCTGAAATCCGAAGGTGTCAAGTCTGATGAATAGGGTGCATGCGGCACAACTTCAAACTTCATTTCATGAATGCTGGCCATACCTTACACTGGCTTATGGCTGGAAGTGTTGTCCTGATGAAACAGAACTTTCTTCTTCGCTAGGATCTGGCCTTTTCTCCTTCTTTTTTTACTTCAAGTAGTCAAGAGGATTAGAATAATATTGGCGTTAGTCGAACTGCCCTTTTCTAGATAATCTTCCAATAAGTTTCCTTTAGCATCCAAAAAAAAACTGTGGCCCTGACCTTCCCTGTAGATGGGCCGTGGTCGATCCAGGTTTCGTCCACAGTAACAAACCGCCGCAACAAGTCTGTTGGGTTGGAGTCGTAGAGAGCTAAATATTATTCCAATACCATCCACGCGTTGCAGTTTTTAATCGGGTGTCAGCAAACACGGCATCCACCTTGCCGACAATTTTCTCATCCCCAATTTCAGTGAGGATGTGATGCGCCCTTTTTTCCGATATGCCAGCAATCTCAACTACATCTCTCATTTCAACCGGCGATCACTCAGAATGTTTTGGTGGACTTTTTGGATGATTTCTTCAGTCCTTCTAGGTTACTAGCACCGCATCTCATAAGTATGTTTCGGAAAAAATTCACTAACCGGAAGGACGACTTGACTGATTTTTTTAATTTTATTTTGTGGTGATTTTCTTTAAAACCGCACCAACGATTTTCTTTAAGCTTCGTATACTATCAACATATATAAATGCCTACATTTTTTGTCCAGATGTTTTGGTGCTGTCTTCTGGATTGTAGTGTAAACGTATTCAATTTGCCACCTTGTTAAACAATACACTCTCCGCCACCTCCATACTTATATGTTAAGGCACCTGAGTTATAATGTCTCAAGTTTAAAGAAAATATGTTAATTTTATAATTGTATTAACTGCAGTAAGAGAAAGTCGTGTGATTGTTTCACACCAATTTTTTTTTTTGCAGCCGTAAGAGAAAATAAAAATTTGATTTTTTTGCTTCTGATTTTAGTTTTCAAACTTCACAATGTTTTCAGCTAAAAATCATATTTAGAAATGTGACCATTAGTAAAGAGAAAGTAAAGATACTGGGGCGTATTCCACAAGTATTAATAAACGTGATTTAGTAAGAGAGAATAACATTCGATATCGATAATATGGTTGTAGTATTGTAGGTGATTGGTACGAACCACACTATTGGGCCATTACAATAGCACTTCCTGATTGAAGAGCCTTATTATTCTCTTCATAGTGCCCTATTAATGATGGAGAATATTCTGGGACAATATCTACTCATATGGATGTATATATAGTTCACAAACTATGGCATGAATGTTAGTAGTGGTGGCCAGTACAAGGCTCGGCTCTCAGATTGCCAGCGTATTACAGATAGTAATCATTAATGACTGCCTGCTATGTATTCTAGTTGCTCTCCCCTATATAAACCCCCCTGGCGCTTGATGTGTAAACCCATTGGACCACTCACGCACAACCAGCCCGATGATTGCCACACTTCATCACAGGTCACGTCCCGGCGCACATAAAGCATCATTATACTAGTCAAATGATAATATACACTTATTAAGTAATATTTCCATTAAGTTCATTATTTACACTGCTAATCTCATTTGCCAACGACGGTACTTCAGTTTTTTTTTTTTTTTTTTTATTTCTCTTACTCCTAAAATAAGTGGAAGTATTTCAATCATGTCATATTTTCGAAATTGCATTTTACCGGAAATACATATTTTGAGTTACCCTCAATGTATAACTCAAACTCAAAACACGATCCCAGTCTGAGGGCTTATATGTTGCTGTGTCTTTCACGGACCTCTCTCAGGCATCTGATTGCGTTCCTTACTAGGAATTCTGGTCTACGGGGACATCTTTACGTGATGGGGCTCGTGCTAGACCCCCTTTGTAGAATTTAGGGAATTGAGTAAGTAACACGAATAGAGTATATCTCACGGCAGATTATTTGAGTTGTATGGAACTTAGGTTCAAGACTTTTGGCCAGAACAGGATGGTTGTGAAAGAGCTAAGACTGTTTCTCTTTTTAGATTCTGGTCCGACTTTTCAGACTATGGTAAATTTTAGATGGGTATAACCTGGCACTGGACTCTTATTCCACACCCGACAGTTGTTATTTCTTCTATAGGGTATCTATATGGGGGCCCCATAGAGGCTTTGATAGCGCAAGGTTTGGTTGACCTCCCCTCTTTTGCGTAGTCATAATAATGCCCTTAATCTGAATTTTTTTTTTTTTTTTTTTTTTAGCCAATGGTCTATCTGTGAAACTTGATACGTAGTTCAAACTTTATACTCCGTTTGGTGTAAGCACCGCTCTCATTAAAATGACTTTAATGAATTTCTTTTGAACTTTACATAGGGACATTTTAACAGGGAAATTGATTTTTTTAGAGGGTCTTTGGGGTTTTCTCTAAAGTGCCACTTCCGTAAACAATATATTTGCAACAACCTAAATTAATGTCCTATAAATTGTATTTAAAATATTTTTCCCAGGAAAATTCATGTATGGAGTTAATTGGTGCAGGGTTGGCGTTCCGCTAAACTGCTATTTTATTATATTGTATTGTATGATCATTTATATAATTTTAATTAGAATTAAAACATTTGCCGAATATCCGAATTTCGAAGGTAATCAAAATTGACCGGAAGTGCCTCCTTAATGAATTTTTTTTTGTTTTTTCGAAATTTTATCCATGAAGATACCGAGGATTTCGATATATTAACTAAACTATATACATAGTATATTTGTTTTTTGAGAAAATTCATTTAACGAGGGTCCTTGAAGAGGGGAGGGTTGCGGTTGTGCTTTCCTCAAGAAAAAAGTACATTTTATTAATTTTAGATGCTCCCTTTGATATATAATTGAAGATATATCAATGAAGTTTGGTTAAATGCAATTATCAGTTTAAAGTCAATCCTTCAATAAAAACTTCGTAAATCGCAATGAGAGAAAGTCGTAAGAGTGTTTCACCCGATTTTTTCTCCTTGTAAAGAGAGGAAGTATTGCCATCGTATCAAATTTTTGAAATGGCCTAAATACTTTTAAAAGCGATGATACAGTCTATGAAGAAGACTCCCCGTTCTATATTATATATTGCACATAATGTAGTATAAGTGGGCATAGACCCCTTTTTTTTTCTCTCAAGTACCTTACAGTAACTCCCATTCCAAACATAAATGTGGCCCCCAGCCAAGTTCCCTACCAGATTTATTAGCTTTTAATGGACACTTCCTTTTTTTTTTTTTTGTTCTTTGTGTTTTTTTTTTCAACTCCTCCTCTTCAGATCCTTATTTTAATATAAAAATAAACAACTTCCAACAATAATATTATTTATTTATAAAATTTATATCTTTCTTATTTCTTCTATTTTTATTTGTAGTTAAAAGTGGAGAAAGTAAGGACGAATAAAATTTTTTTCTCTATATTCTTCTCGAGAAAATCTAGGGTATCTTTAGTTTTATGTCTCCTAACGGGGATGCTACATTCTTATCAGAAATTATAATGAAATAGAATAATATATAGTTACAAAATCCTCTACTGACAACGATCATGGCCCAATTTCAACTAACATTCCAGTCTTCTTTAATATTTCAGCCTTAAGAAATTTATATTTTAACAAAAGTAAAAATAATCAAGATTTCTTGAATTGCGCTTTACAATAAAGTATTCTAAAGTATGTTAACCTGTTTTTGTTGTTGTTGTTTTTTACACAGCCAATGAATAGTTAAATGACCTATTGCAACCTTTCCAATATATTTGTGCCAGCTGATTAGATTTGGACCAATCAGAGACAATAATTTGGTAACAATACTATATTTATTATTATTATTAATTTATTGCCATGATATTAACCGTTATAGCAAGCTTCATTTTCTTGGTTCTGGCCAGTTTCAGATTCTCATACATTGTCAGAGTAAGGCTAAGTGCAGACATTTTAATTTAATGTTTCTGTCGCACACCCTGTATGGTTGATTGTATGTAGGTTATTATTATGGTTATAATAGTATTCATATGCATGTTTGTTATGGCAAAAAAGAATGAGTACAAATTATAATTAAAAAAAAAAAAGTAATAATATTCTAAAATCATTGAAATTGTAAAGTAATACTGGCAGTTGTGTTATTAATAAGCGAAATTACTGAAGAATTTGGGAAGTTTAAGTTAGGAATATTAGCGAACATGGCTCTCTGAAATTCAGTTGGTTGTTTTGTTTTTTTTAAGTGCCGACAAAGACAGAGTAACATGTTTTACGATAATTTGGATATTTTGGAAACTGTTCAGCAATAGACATTCTTTTATATAAATTTAAATCCGTGTCAACTGTGGATGCACAGATTTTACGAACCTTGCTTTGAGAGGTTCCGAGTACAAAAAGAAAAAGAAAAGCGAATCACTTGAGGTATGTAAAATATAAAATAAAATAGTTCAAAAACGAAAAATCCCAGGAAGCTCAAACTTGATTTTCCGGTGTAGGTACCGTGTGTTACAAAATAAGGGTTTTGACAAAGTCTGTTAACCGAAAGTACGACTTTACTGAATTTTTTTTTTTTTTTTTTTTGATTTTCACGAAAATTATAGCAACTGTTTTCTTTAAACCTCGTACGCTATCTACACACATACAAATATCTATTCTTTTATTTGAAACATTTTCTTTGGAAAATTGATTTTTGGAGTGTTCTAGGGGAACAATAATCTTGGAGCTTTCCTCTTCAACACCACTCCAATATAATGATTATCTCACCACCTGTTAATAATCACTACAAGCTACTAAAATTATAAATTTGATGAAAATCGTTTAAACCGGAACTGTGAGTTTACAGAATAGGATTTGTTTAGTTCCTTTCTGGAAATTTTCTCGAAAACGGCTGTAACATTTTTCTTTAAAGCACCTATGTACATATAATAAACCTATAGGTAAAGCTAGGAGAGATGATGCGGTAGGAGAGAAGACGCAGGCTTTACTTCTCTTGTTTGCCACCACGTGGCGTCATGGAAGTTAGTCGAGGAGTAGAGAGATCAGAAGCGAACATATTGCAAAATTCTTCAGTTATTTTGTGTTCTTCTGTGTTCTAGGAACTTATACACGCCTCAGCGTGTGTTTTCATAACGTGAATTTTCATAACGATTAGTAAATTATATTATTTTTTTATATACTATATTAATTGCAATTGAAATGAAAAATTTCCAGCTGTCGTTAAAGTTGGACTCGTAGACATAGTGTTTACCAAGTTTCATGTCGATCAACTATGTTACCTTCACAGAGAAGAGATCTCCTACCTGTGGTGTGTCATCTATCCTACCATAGTTGGAGAGACGGTCAAATGTAGTGTATTTGTATTTTGTTTCTGGAATAAATGAGAATGTCTTTATTTTGAAAAATAACATTTTTTTGCAGATAGTAGCTGACATATGTTTTACAAGAATTACCTCTTTAATAGATCTCCTATATTTTGATACAGGGCGTAACTTTGAAATGTGCGTCATCTCTCCTAGCTTTACCCTATATATATATATTTGAAATATTTTTTGAAAAAAAAAATTGTTTTAAAGGGGGGGTTTTGAGATTTGTGGTGTCAAATTTCAAATGTTTCAAAATGTAGTTCAATGTTTTAACACTTTTTTGGGGGTTTTACATTGGAAACACATTCCGTTTGTATCTGCCATCCCGTGCCAAGCAATATCCCCACCTTCTCTATTGTCATGTTATGGCTACCGAGTAAAAATTTCCAAGTTTGATGAAGACAGATTTGTCAATAAAATGCTTTCAAACAAAGTCACGTGACTTGCAGCCTTTTTCTTGGCCAAACTTGTGTCTTTTGTATTACAATAAAACCGAAATAATTGTACGAGAGTTTAAATTATCAATACTTAAGGATAGGATGGCCAAACGGTGAAGAATTCTCTTTCTATTGAAATCACCATCAAAAGCGAGAAAAATTCCCAGAGGGCTGGATACAATCACTGCCCAAAGCTTTGCTCCGTCTTTTAGTTTCGCTTATTTCTCTTTTCAAGAGTTGGAAGAAAGTAAGATCTCTCTCTCTCTCTCTCTCTCCTGAGGGACCTGTACCACCTTAAAGTGACACTAAGGGATATGGTTCCCTTTAAAGTCACACAGGACCGACGTTCAATGAACCATGCCATCAACTTTACAATATCCTTTAGTATTACCTTCCCTTTTTTCTAAACCAAGTATGATTAAAAGCTTCTCTTTTCAATCCAGCCTTATATTGTTCATTTTTTTTTTCTTTCTTCTCTTTTTATATACAGAAGAAGGAAGAAGAAAAGCGAGATAGATTTCCCAACAATACTCTGCTCTTTAGAATTATAAATTTTCTTTTCTTTAGAAATTTGTAAACCGCCCGTTTTTTTTTTTAATGCTTTTTAATTTGAAACTTAACTTGACTAATAGATGAAATTAAGGAACATTCATTAAATCTTCGATTCTTGAACAAATCTCAGTAACTTACTTTATCAGAATAGATCAACCATTGCTTTATCCTGTTGATCGTTTTTATCATCACCGATAATCTTTTGTATTTACTCTCAAATTTTAGTACCTGTGACGGTTCTAGGAAAGATTATATTCTGCTCCTTCAATATCTGGTAGACATCCAAGTTTCTGAATGTGTACCTTCTCCGCAAGACAGCATATCACAGTTCATAGGCCCTGTTCCTATAGTCTTATGAATCTGCAATTCCTCCATTAGCGTATGAAGCCTATTTTTTGGCTGATACAAACTTCCGACTTTTTTTACTGACTTGGCTACCAGATGAATGCCCAGAACAATGGTCTCTTGGCGTACTATTCTAATAACTAATTACTAAGCTCTGAATAGCTTTTTTGCCAGATTACACCTTAAACTGTGTCTTAAACTTAAATACAGCACAGGGGCAATAAATTAGATATATATCAAACGCGGACCGTATTCAATATTTTTCTGTGAACCAAAATATAAACTGAAAATAGAAAGGTTCTGGTTCTTCTTCTAACAAATGCCTATTCAGTTTCCATGCCTTTATAACTTAAATAACGTTATAATATCAGCATTTAGAATTTTAAGTTTTTACCCATTTTTATTTAATAGAAATTTAAAACTTAGAAATTTTAAAAATGATTAAAATCATAATTTAACTGACAAAAATAATAGTTGTTAGAAAATAGAATTTTATCTGTTTTAATCTCTCTGTAAGATGTTAGGAACATTGATTTTACAAACTCTTAATCCTCGTAATACTCGCAGATAGTATTACGATCATGTCAAATTTTCGATATTGAATTTTCACTAGAAATATAATTTTTGTGTTCGAATGGTATGTTTGGGAGTGGGGCGGGGGTGAACGTGTATGTATGTATATTTGAATTGAACAGCATAGCTAACAAATAAAATAAATTCACAAATAAAATATCTGTAAAACAGTATCACCATTAGATTCTACAGTTGACAAAATTCCTCAGTCGGAAGCACCACTTTACCGAATGGATTTTGCAATTATTTGCGATTTTCTCCGGAAATGGCTCCATCGGTTTTCTTTAAACTTTTTGTATATACTACATAAGTTGTAGGTCTATGAATTGTATTTGAAACATTTCTCCGGGAAAAATTATTTTTTTTGGAAAATCTAGGAAAACAGTAGCGATAAGTTTTTCTCCAAAGTACCACTTCAGTACAGTCTATGGTTTTACCAACTATATAATATTAATACACATTTAGAAGTATATGAGAGCGGCATAGAAAGCCTTGCAGGCTCGCGGTCAGCCAGTTTGCATTATCTGTTCCAAACCATTATATCAACGGCTTCCTATGGGATAATGTTTTGGGGAAATAGCCCATGTACATCAAGAATTTTCCGCATCCAAAAAAAAACTATTCGTGCTATGGTTAAAGCAAGACCCAACGAAAGCTGCAGGTTGCATTTTAAAAACAACAAAATCCTCACAATTCCAGCTCTTTATATCTTTTCCATCTGTTCATGGTTCTACAAAATTAGAAATAATTACAACACCTTCAACCATAAATGTAATACTCGGAACCGTGACCACTTTCCTTTTCCTCAAGCAAACCACTCATTTTTCATATCTTCTTATTTATTTATGGGAAGGAAAATATTTAATGCACTTCCAATTCCAAATGAAATTTCATCTCCACTAACAATGAAATTGTTTAAATATAAACTAAAAACTATGCTCCTGAATAGAGTAATATATGATTTGGATGATTTTCTTACATAGACTTGCTTTGTAAAAAAGTTGTTATTAGATTGTTTAATGTATTGACATGTCTTGTTCATACAAGTAGAAATGAAGATAAATAAAGATTATTATTATTATTTATTATTATCTCCTGACACTCAGAAGAGATAGTAACTCCAGGTACTCAGGTCATTAAGTTAGCCTTGGGATTCCTAAACGATTTTCTCACAGTTATGCTATGACCATTACTTAGGATTGAGGCAAATCTGCAACAGACAGCATATTTATGGCTACTGCTGTTTACTTTTATTGAGCCGTTTTTTTTTTTTGTGTATAATTTTAAAGTACGGCTTTCTGTTTCTTTCTATTTAAAGCGTTCGGAGGGACGTTAACAGGAAATCCCGTCAATAAAGTGGTGTCGCGTTAATAAACGCCTATCTTAATGCTATTGTACACGCTCTTTAGCTGGGTATCTGTAAGCCTTGTGAGTCTCATCCTTAGGAAGAACAAAAAGTAAAGAAGAAAAGGGGAAAATAAGTCCGCCTTAAGATAGGGAAGGTATTTCAAATATAGGTGATCAATGAGAAGCTATTTTCCTGGAACAGTACGTGGTACACGATGCCTGTGGCAAATTACTAGTTAATAATCTTAACAATAGGAGGTAATAGCAGCTTAACCTAGTTTATCGTGAATAAAATAGCGATCTCTGTTTGCGATGACAGGAGCCATGATCTTTGTCCACTAATAAAAATCATGTAAATGCAGGCCTTGACTCTTCACGACAGTTGTTTCTCTGGCTCTTTAATGGCATAGTGGAAAAATAAGAAATAGTTATGAATAAACAAAAACAAAACAAAAAAAAAACGAAAAAAATCTCAACTCTCTCAAAACTAAAGGAAATTGGTTTTATTAGTTATATATTGATTGTACAGTTAAAACGTAGACCATACATCACCTAACAATCAAATAAACTTAAATCATTATTGATGGATTTATTGTTTATTACTTAATGGTACAGTTGGGTGAATTGATTTATAATGCATAATAGAAAGTTTAAACAAGGTCTGTATTGTGGTTGTGGCGGTCTCGATTGCCAATGTAGTAGTTGTAGGGGAAATGCAACTCTATATCCGGTCAGTGTTTCAAATCGCAACAAATCAAACTAGAACTAGGGAATATCCAAATGACCAATACACAACACACGCACACGCACACACATACAAAGACATTGTGAGACTAATATATATATAGTTGTACTAGCAGTTCAATCTGTAATATAGCTAACGTATCTCCTATAGTGTTACATCTATAGCTCATTGTTAACGTCCTATCTGTAATTTGTAGCTCAGGTAGTAACGTAGTAGCGTCCACCCCAGTATTTCCTATTCTATGTTTCACAGTTTCTGCAACCCTCACTCAAACTTCGTACTGTTTATTACCTTTCCCAGACCTATACTAGTTTACCATTATTGTTCTACTGATAACACTCCCAAACATAATATAAATGTATTTCCATGTTAAATTTTATTAATAGTGATAAATAAAATCCACTATAGCATGTATTTAAACTCTAAATTAACTTTACTGCAAAAGTTTTCCCCACAAATATCCTCATCAAAGTGAAAATTTACCTCTTCAGGTACGGAATTTACACCTTTAGTTCCGTCCAGTTTGTCGTAAGAGGCGACTAAAGGACCACCTCCACGTGACAGCTTGCTTATTTTTTCATACTCCATTGTTCTTTCGATGGATCCATGAATTTAGCAATAAGGGCTAATTATTGGATTCTCTAGACTGTAGGAAATCCACAACCTTATTCCAATCCAAATGAAAAAAAATCCGTTGGCGTAACAGTCCATAAAGAGTCAAGGCTTTTGAGACGGTGATTTTTATTGATGGGCATGTGGTTCCCACAGCCTTTTAGTTCTGGTCTTCGCTAACTAACTGCAGCTCCCCAATTTTGTCACGATGCTGGGTCAAAACCATCTTTGCCCTCTCAGGAATCGAACCCTGAATGCTCGCAGATCATGAGTGCCCTAGCCACTAGACCAAATAGTGAGGACCAGTCAAAAGAAGATCCTATCATAATCCCCCCTCCATATCCTTACCTGCAGATACGATATTTTTCAATATTCGACTGTGGTTTGGAGGTGTTTCACAAAATTCATTACCTTTTTTTCTTTCACTATCTCATTTTATCCATCCATAGGCGTGGTGATGAAGATGGCTCTGGAATCAACAAGTACCACTGACTTCAAATGCTTTTAAGATAAAGCATCCTTTCCAGAGGCAATGTCGTAGGAATGAGGCATTTCAGGTTACTCATGGAGGGCTCATTATACTCATACTCATTATACGCTAGGTTACGCATGGAGCGCACATTGAGCCTTTTTTTTCGGAGGAAAGTGAGCTAAGAAAGAGATCTGAAGGAAAAGGCCTCCTTGCGCAAACTTACCACAAATGGACGCTTTGCAGATCCTATTTGTGGGAATTTTGACATTTTTTCAAGTTTGGCGCTAGATTTCTTGTGCTGAACTTTAATCGAAGATATCTTCTGACTTCATGCCTATCCTGACTTCAAGTGGCGTGGACGGGTATCTTGAGTGGTTCTCTTCTTGAGTTCCTTAGGACCATCATCTAGGGATATCACCATCGGGACATCACAACCATTTTCCCGAGAAACCCATACATTTTTCCGCTCTTTCCTTGCGGGTTACGGGAAAGGGCTTCTACCTATCCTTGTTGTTCCATTTGTAGGCGAGATATGGTTCTGCCCTTTACTCATTAAAGGAACAGAACTGATGAAAAAATGCATTCAGGAAACACAATTCTTTCGGAGGAACCGAAATCTAGAATAGAACAGAAATGAAAATTGCATTTATGAGATAATTTTACTTTAAGCACTTTTACTAAATTGCTGATAGTATTAAATGATCGTTTCATCTATTTCCTTCTTATCATTATTGACTATAGTGTGATTATAGACTATGTGTGGCAATTGGATACGAAATGGTACATCACGGATAACCAGATCGTGGCATAAGACCGCCATGATTAAATGTATGTTTCGAAAGAAGTCTACTCTAATTGCCGGCGCTCGCCACTAATAATAACCTGGCAGGGGCGCTAATGACCAACCTAGTCGATACGCAGAAATATTAAATTAACTTGGTATTTTGAAGGAGAGGTCCAGTATATGGGGAAAATAAAGAAGTCCAATTGTTTGGGTTAACGGAATTCTGTGGAGATGTGAGATTATTCTTAATTACGTCTTACTCAATGCCAGAAAGAAAAAGCTTTTATGAGTTTATAAAGTTTGAAATGTATGCTTAAAAGGAACGTTTGCTGAAATGGCTGGAAAATGTTACCGTACTAGGGATATCACCAAGAGATATCCGAGAGAGGTATCTGAGACCACCAAGAGTAGAAACGATTCCCACGAGAATTCTCGTAATTGATTACGAAAACAATATTTAAAAAGATTAGTCTGATGGGACTGTGTATGTGAGCGCGCATGCGATTCAAACTTCTCAAAAGCGAAACTTCGCATCCTAAAATTTTTCTATTTCTATACAGAGTACGTCCAACAGATCGTTTCGGAAGTGTGACTTTAGTGATCACTTTTCTTTTCCTGAAGAATTTTCTCGAAAATTTTTGGTAACTTTGTGAGAGAGTTCTCAGAATATTTTCTTCCATATTTGGAGGTTTAATGTATTGCCTATCCCTTGTAATGTATTTAATGTAGGGCAATGAAAAGTTTAGTAATCATTCCAAGTTTGAACAATATGTGAGAGCAACGATTTAATAAAATCGCTGTAATAAAATAACTTGTGAGGTTTCGTACCAGATTTTTATTTTATTCAATTTACTAAAGTTACATAGTAACAAACACTAATACTCCGCTTTATGCTAAAATAGAATTATTTATGTTTAAAATTCATGGTAGATTTATAATACATTTCCTACCTCTAAAGAAATATAGTTTGAGAATTCCTATATTCTAGTGTTGACCATTTTTCCTTTGTAGCAGGCACAGGAGAATGCTAATACTTTTAGAAAGAGAGAGAGAGAGAGAGAGAGTTGTATATCCTCCTCAAGTTGAGAAATTCTTTACTCGTTTTTCATCCCCGCAGGAATTTCATCCAACTTTTATGCTAGCTAAAGTATTTGAATGACATCCACTAGTATAAAACGTCTACATTATTTACATCCTAGGTCTTGATTTAGTAAATGGTATTTCTCGAGTTAACGCTTATATCTACAAAATATTCCCCGGTAGCTGCTTGTTTAATTCTAACGGACTGACAAAAAACTTAAGTTATACATCCAAAAAGAGAAAACTTGGTTAAAGTAAAACTGCATTTCCGGTTAATACATTTATTTCAAAATTTTAAAATGTTTGCAATATATTTAATTTTTATTTCTTTAAGAGGAAATATGAGTAAGAGGAAGTATTGCGATCATACCAGATTTTCCGAACATATATGTTTTGGGGTCCCTTAAATACGAAAATAATGTTTTTTAGCGAATGGTCTGCATGTGAGTGTGTGAATGTTTTAAAAAGAATAAAAGTCACAGGAAGCTCAAACTTCCTTCCTCTGACGACAAAAATCAGATACGATGATTTCACTGAATGTCCGGAACTACTGACTAAGCGGAAGAGCGACTTTACTGAAAGTTGATCTTTTTATCAGTATTTCGCTTTTTACTCGAAAACGTGAAAACGGCTTGAACGATTTTCTTTAAACTTGGAATGCTTGCTGGAGAGATCAAAACGTGTCACTTTTATTTCATACTTTTTTTTGAAAAAATGGCTTTTAGAGACGGGGTATTGGGGTTGGTCTGTCAGTTGGTATAAAATTTAATTTGAACAAGTTTTTGGAATTTTGACATAATGCGCTCCACATAAGGTTGTTCAGCTATGCAATTGCACATAATCCCCACCACTATTTTTTACGGCCAGCCCAATTCAAGTTTGTAAGATTGCAAGTATATTTCTTGATTAAATTGTATTAATTAAAGTAAGAGAAAGTTGTGCGAGTGTTCACTCCAGATTTCTAATATTTTATTTAGTATACGGAAATGAGAAATGTCTAACTTCCCCCCTCCCCTAGAACCCCTTAAAAATGAATTCGCCCAGAAAAACATTTCATTTGGAAGTTGTAGTTATGTGTAGTTAATATAATACCAAGTTTAAAGAAAATATTTGCCTTGTTTTTGAGAAAATCCATTCGGTAAAGTGGTACTTCCGGTTGTCAGATTTTTAACGAAAACCTTGGTGGCATGTCAAACTGGTAGAACTTTTTGAGTATTAATTTTGAACATTTTGAAAATTTTTCTGGTTTTGTGTTATGCTGATCACATAGAGGCAGACAGACACGCGCGCGCACATACATAGATGAACAATTTTTATAAACCCTTTTTTGTTCTCTGGGGTCCTTAAAACGTGCATTTCCGGTGAAGACTTCGTATTGAAAATTTGAATCGATCCGCTATACTTTCTCTGATCAGCAGTAAGAGAAAGTAAAAGTGTTTTTAGCGAGTGGTGTATGTGTATTGAAAAGAGAGAGAGATAAAGAGACATCATTTGTGAACAAAATATCCCAGAAAGATTCGATGAAACTCAGCCAACCGGAAGCATTTTTTATTGTTTTTTGTTCACTTTTTCGCAATTTTCTCGAATACAACTACAACAATTTAAACTTTGTATATTTAATTTAATTTTTTTTTAATCAGGGCCACGGCCTCTATATTATTGGAGTGTGTTACAACAATAAAATAAGTAGTATTACAATAATAACATCTAGAAAAAATACGCAATACTGAACAACAAAAAGGAAGGAAATAAATAAGACAAAAATAGAAATGAAGAAACTGAAACAGAGTACAGTTTATTACTTCAGTTTGATTAAAACTTTAAAACTATTACATTCAAGAGTTACACTTAATTCATAATAAAAATCCTTAAGCTTAAACTGGATACTGTGTAGATTAATATATTTTTCATCTGCTAGCTGGTCAATTGTTCTGATTACTTCATGAAACTGTTCTGGAAAAAATAGCTGGAAATTGGGTAGAAAGGTGGTAGGAGACGGTAAGCTGAGAAAATTGGACAGGTAACGTAAAAATGGTACAGTTTCTCTAGACTCTGGCCTGTTACAAAGTAGAAATTTTGTGGGGTCCACAACAGTTCTCTATATCTTAGGGTGAATTTAATGAACTTACTATTGGATGTTCGGAGGGGGCCAACAGTCTGGTTATATAAGAAAAAGGAAGGAAAGAAGATTAGCACATAGGTAAGACAGTTTCCCTAGAGGAATCGTATATTATACTTGTGTGGCCAATAAGTTGAAGCTGCCACTCTCTCTTCATCTTCTTTGTATCCAATGTATACATATTTAAAACTACCTATCTAAAACGCTTTTATTTATAACTTTTAACATTTAGAGTATGAATGGTACTACTATTTGGTAAACATTTCGAACTGAAAGAACTTTAAAAGGTTCAGAACCGTAAAAATATGAGAAAAGTCGCCTTGACTCTTTCACGCCTGAATTTTTTGTTCAAATCAAAAATGAAAAAGCTACATTTCAACACCATGCAGTTGTTAAATTTTAAATTACTGCGCTTTTTATTATATTTATTATTTTTCTGTTTCAGAGTTTGCCGCAGACAACACCGCCAGGAATCTCGAATGGGTCGGATGTCCATTCGTCGGCGGAATCAAACCCTTCACAGGATAATGTTAGTAGTGCAAAAATCATATTTCTTTTAATTATTAATTTTTATTTTTCTGTTACACACCTGGTAAGAGAATGTATTGCGATTGAATACAATGTTTCGAAATTCCAGATTTCACCAGTAATACATGTTTTGTGGTTCCCCCTGTGTACAAAGATATAAAGTTTTTAGCTAATGGCCTGTTTATGTATAAATATGTGTTAATATCTTTCAAAAAACAGAAAAAAGGCAGGATCTCAAACTTGCATTTCCGTTGGTACTATCCGACACAAAGATTTCGGTCAAAGTCCATTCACACTGTTTTTTTCTTCACTGTTACGCGATTTTCACGAAAATGAATCCAACGATTTTATAAGTACCATTGCAGTATATGTGGTTCTACCACCTATATATATATATAATATATGTGGTTCTACCACCTATATATATATATAATATATGTGGTTCTACCACCTATATATATATAAATGGGGTATATTTAAATTAATTAGAAATGAATAGATTGCTAAAATTGCGAGTTTCAAGAAATATATAGTAACCCGAAAGAGCGTTTGTACTGAACATTGTTTTCAGTCTACGCGATTTTCTCCATAAAAACACTGACCAGTTTCATTAAATTTGGTACACTAAATTTAAAATTTGTCAGTTACAATTTTGTAAACTGCAGTAAGAGAAAGTCTTGTGAGTGTTTCACACCAGATTCTAATTTTGTTAAAAAAAATAAATAAATAAAACAAAATAATTTCTTTCTAAAAATGTTTGCAAATTAGAAGGTTAACACTTTCTAAAACTAATTTGAATCGCGCAAAAGAGTTAGTTAAAGCAAGGTTATTCGGTATATGCTAATCTTACAGCTCCCCAGTGTCTTTATCTGTTTTCAGCATTCATCATGCTAAACTACTGCTATGCGGAAATGGTAGCTTCAAATCTCTTTTCGTCATATCTAGGTGATATGAATACATTTCAAACGTTATATTATGGAGAAATATGCAAAACACTGAGACCTGGTAGACCTGGTTTTCAGTCGGCTGCCTCTATGGTTTGGTATAAAAATAAAAAAGTAAAAAAACAATTCACCATTCATTTCACTCATATTGCAACAGACAATCTTCAGCATGGTTACTGTTTTTTTTTTTTTTTTTAAATATAACAAGCTGGAAGAAGTTAGTAGTAAATTAGACAGGTGGGTTTAAAACATAACTCCTCCCTTTTGCAAGGGGAAATGACGGGTAATGAAGGGGGGTTTAATTTCTCCTCTTCTGCTAGTTAGCTCGTATTTGGTTGAACAAGCTGGGATATCCCAGAACTTTCGCCTAGCTGCAGCCTTTCTTTGTCCAAGAAAGCCCTTTCTTTGCTCACTCTTTTCATTCGTTTCCTCCAGCAGAAATTGCTATGTAATGTTTGCACACAGAATAGCCTTAGAAAAAAATAATAGCGATAGTTATTAAAAATAATAGCGGGACTACATTATAGACTAAAAAAAAAACGGAACCTAGATTAAATTCGAATAACACTTGAAATCTAACGTAGCAGATTCCCCCCAATTTTTGTTGTTGTTGTTGTTGACAAATTTGCTTAATAAAATGATGAATTTATATCTGTATAGTCAGGGTGCCATGCAAGGGTTCAACTCGTTGAAGCCATTCCAGATGAAATTCATAAAAACTTCGATACAGCTCTAAAGTCACGGAATTGTAGTCATATTCTTCCAGTTGATACGGAATCGTTTTTTCCGAGTTTTTGTGCGGGAACAGTAGCGTTATGCCTTCCTAAAAAATACCACTTCAATGCGGTTCTTGTAACCCATATAATATTAATGTATATTACGAGGCATTGCTAGAAATAAAAATTTGAAGAAAATCGGTTAACTGAATCTCAGTGACTCAGAATCGATTACTGAGTTTTTTTTGGAAGTTTCTCTTTAAAAATTACTAAAACGATTTCCTTCAAATCTGGAATGCTAACTTTATATTTTGAGATTTTGCTTTAAAATTTTGATTGTAGGGAGTTCTGCGAAATTTTTGCGATTAAATTTATTTTATTTATTTTTTTTTAATGTTATTGGCGCTATCTTCACTGCTAACTGCCTGAGTAGGTACTAGAAGTCCACCCACTACATCTATGTTTATTACGACAAATGAGTAAAATTTAAAGTTAAAAAGTTATTATTTAAATTCGTGTTCTTTTTTTTGGGCTCGGGTGCAGCCCGCAGCTCCTGCCGAGTGTTTCATACCAGTTTCTTTTTTTTCCTTTAATGTTTTCATTCTCTTTAATTATTATCAGTCCTTTTTGTTGTTAGTTGGTTACTATTGAATAGCTCACTGAGAATGATCCAGTAAAGTTTAGATGCCGGGCCAACAGATACGGCCAAAATCCTACTCTCAACTTATCTCCTTCATAGTCTAATTGGATTAAAGCCAAACTACACTGAATATATATCCCTCATTCTAATCTTAATAGATCCCACATTCTCATCTGTTTTGAACATTCTCCTTAGGTAATTAAAATATCATGTGTCCCATCGTAACATTTTGTATTTGTTGGCATTATCCACTTACGCTTCTCTTCAGAATTATTTTTTTCCAACTATGCACAGAAATGAGAAAGTATATTTTTTGAATGGCCAAATATCATTTCTGTAATATTAAATTGCAGCTTCATTATATTACTTACCACCCAGAGCCCCCTTTTACACTTTCTGGGGTTATAAACGACACAGGTTTTTTTTTTTTTTATTTCCTTGGAATATAAAGATCATTATGCTATTATTTTAGAGGCTCACTTACTCATTTTACTTCCTGTAAAATAAGAAAAATGTTTTTAGCAGTTTTTGGCTGTATATAAATAAAGTAATTTCAAAATAACATCATGACCTGAATGTTTTACTGAATAACGTATTTTTTGTTTCATTTTTTCAAGATTATTTTGAAAATAGCTCCAACAATTAGAAACTCGTAAATTTCTCACACTAACTACACAAAAAAAAGGACGATGACTTTTATTTGAAATAAATGAAGATAAGAATCTGGTATGAAACACGAGTTTCCCTTAAGGGCATCTAATACAATAAACTACAATAATGACTGTGAGAAGGAAAGTTTTAGAGAGAATGGACTTTTAAAGAAATAAACTAGATGGTATGCTGAACACTATATAATGAATAGAACATTCAAACTGCAAAGACTGTATAGTTAAAGATTTGGTATCCTGCTGTACTCAGGTCTGACATTGAGTTCCAAAGCGGAAGCATCCAAATTTCAAGGCTTTCTCTGGAGGCACTGCAGGGAAATTGTTGATGTAAAGGCTCTATTGGTTTCGTAAAGCGCACTAGTCCGTTCGAAGCTCGAATATGCGTCTATTCTGCTGGATATAGCAAATATAAAATATATTTTATATTTTATTTTGACTAGTTAATTGTAAAGTAAATCTCCCTCCAACAACAAAGTTTTAAAAATTAGACCCCCACGTGTTGTTTCCATTGTAAGGAAAATTTGCCCTTTAACAACCCAAACACGTGTTTTCCCACCCAGCTGACCATACCCCTTGACCTAGTTTAAGAGTTTAGTTTTAAATATTAAAAACACCAGTCAGTGTGTAAAACTGAATTTGCTCTGTGCAAGTCTGTGTTGTCACACTGTCTGAAAAACGCATCCTGAAGATGGGCGAACTCCCGAAACCGGTCGATGACCACAAAATGAAGCAAGCTATCACAGAAAATGTCTCTGATAGTTTCCAGCTCTGCGGAACCAACTACCACAACAAAAATTTCCCAGTTTGAAGAAATTTATCAATTATGATACTGTTTTAAATGCTGTAAGAGAACACGATGAGTGAAAGTTTCCAGATCGAATTGCCGTTGTTGCGCTGTGGAATTCGAAACATCTATTTCCGGTGAAAAAACTCAAATTGACTCGAAACATTTGACTCCTTTACAAAATAATAAGAGGCTAAAAGTATTAATGATTCTACATAAAAACTGTAAGAAATAAATTACATATAAGAAAATGTATTCGTGTAACGGATTATTTGACCCCAAAGTTCTTTTTCAAATAAAATTATTTCATGTTTATTTTACTTTAGAGCTTTCAGCTATTTTCAAGTTAACAAGTTAGCATAACATTCGCAAACAAAGGACTAAATCAACAACATAGCAGGTAGATAGGTTACAATATAGTGTTAGGTTACAATATGTTTTAACTTTACACTGTTGGAAATATTGTGGCTATATTTAGGTAAACAGTTCTTGGGTTTAATATAGTAAATTAATTTTTACATATATGCCACTTGAAACCGATCGTTAATTGATTGATTATCACTGAATTGACGAAACGTTTTTTTTCCCAATGAAGTAAACAGATTTTAATAAAATAAATTTTGCTGTTAAATAACAGAGTAACGTCTATCGATCAATAAGTTTAATAATTTTTTAATAAATTGGATTAAGTTGTAGCCAATCTTTTTAGATAAACCTGTTGTGCTTTTATTTTATATTTTGACAAATTTTATTTAGGAAACAGTCAATCTTGTTATATCCATCACCAGTAAGAGAGCCGTGCCTCCATCTTTAATGAATCATCTTCACTACAGTGAAAGGCTTCTTCAAACTTCAGATATTCCCAGATTAGGACATGTCAGTTTTGTGAAGAAAGAAGTTCTCCTCTAATTGGAAGCTGCAAATTGCCCAATTGGCTGAAGATAAATTCATTGTTTTGGTGCATCTTCATTTCTTTTCACCTTTACATTCCAATATATTATTGTCTCTTATATCTGTAAGAGGAAGTATTGCAATTTCGAAATTAACTTTTTCACCGGAAGTATATGTTTTGAGAAATCCTGAATAATAACATATAAATGAGTACCCTTTATTTTGTTAGCTCAGCTATATATAAGAAATCTTTTTTAAAAAGAAATACAATTTAATAAAAACAAGTGAGGAAAATAGCATATACATCTATCCAGAAACAATCGGAAGTCCGTTATTAGTCTGTATTAGAGAAAGTAGGCCCAATACTCAGCAAAGGCTTCTCCCAGTCTTTTTCATTCCTGTTTGTCCTGCGCTTTATTCCTACCAACTGCTTAATGTCGCCATGCCAACACTACTTCTGGCGATCTTTCTATATAGGACACCATTCTACTCCATGATTCTTTTTGTCCATCTGTTTGCCGTTCTGGCAATAACTAAAATGCCCGTCATACCTATATCCTCTTTCTGATTTCTGTGATTCGAATTCGATCACTTCGCCAATAATATAGTAAACTTCTTTACCATAGAACTCTGCATTACTTGCAGTTAACCACAAAGTTTCTTTGTTAAACTCGCAAGTTTGTGCTCCATAGAGAATCTCATGTAAGACATAGGTTGCCAGAACTTACATTTTGTGTTACAACAATATTGCATTGATTTTTTAAAAAATATATTTCAATGGCAAAAACTTTCTTCCTCCGATGGCAATTTTTCCGTTTATTTCATTCTCAGGCAGGCTCAGTTAATTTCCCAAAATAAATTGCTTCATCGTTCCATTTCAACTGTGTACCATATAATTTTATCGTTTTCGGAAAACTGGTGGTTAACATATAATTTTCTCTAAAATGACTTTTAACATTTTCCTTTGAACATAAAATGCCAACTGCACATACACAAAACGTAATATTTGTAATTGAAACATTTTTCGATAAAAAAAAAAGAAGATATATATATATTTTTAGCGTTTCCGCGGAATTTTTGCCATTAAACTTCAAGCTTATTTGAGTTTGGCCCTTCTACAGTTATGTTAGAGCTCTGAAAGAAAAAGCTCAGTTTAAAGAAAATCTGTCAGTTTTTGTTTTCTATAACTACTAGAAGCAAATTTGCCATCGGCGCCTAGCAAACCAATGGATTATCGATGATGATTTTTGGGTCAGAAGTGCTTCTTCCCCTACGGAATTGTCAGGCGTCGCTGAGTTGAGGGCGCCCCAGCAGGTAAGCCTCTTCATTGCAAAGGGACATAAGGAACCCCCACTCACTACAGATATTCTGTGTAAGTGCCGCCGGAGGTAGTCTTACCCGGTCTCCATTCTGTTCAGAGCCACAAAGTCATACCTCTCAAATTCCTTTTAAGGGATTTCTGTAAGTTCTATAAGTCCGGAGTTCTATTAGTTTTTCCCGCATTTTATATTTTCCCTTCTTGCACCATATTTGTCGAACTTTGTGTTCATTCATATTGAGCCTTTTCAATTCTACTCTCGCTGGAAAGCGTTAAAGGTTCACATGGTTTTGTAATTTTATTAAGGTACAAATATTTTCTGTGCTTATTTCACACCAGATATTTCTTGTTTCATAAGGTCCCATCAGAGAAGTAATTAGCATCTCTTTTTTGTTAATTTAGCAAGATAGAAACGAACAATCTGCATATGTTATCTAAGCATTGCGAATTAATTCGCCTTCTACACTACAGAAAAACATTATTTTCAGTAATCATACGTTGATAATTTTGTATAATCAAGATTGCACGTATTCAATTGCTTTGATAATTTAAATTTAAATGAAAATTGGTTAATCAATACAAACAATGTAGGAAAGGTGGTTGAGAGTCATTAGTAATAAAAACTTTGTTACATTTGATTACCACGACGATCATAGTCATTACACATAGAGCTTGATAAAATGGCAACCGTGTAATATTAGTAAGCGCACCCACTCTCACTCTCTCTCTCTCTCTCGCTCTCTCTCTCTCTCTCTCTCTCTCTCTCTATATATATATATATATATATATTGTTCATATCACAATAACATTTATATGATAGCCGGGAGGTGGGAGTTTCATGTGTTAAACCCGATGGCCACTTCTAGACTATACGTGTTTCTGTCTTGCCTAAGGGCCCCAGTACATGTTCACTTACTGATAAGAGAATGTAGTATATAGAATAGACAGTAACAGAACTCATGAACTGTTCCTTAGGGAACCATAGTGTGTATGTCATATTCCCTCAAACAATGATCTCTCGAAACAGTTTCACTTCTTCCAAAGGGAATTTAATTGAACCTTATTACTTTCTCTTATTTTTTACTTTCTCTTACTGCTATGAGAAAGCAAGTATTGCGATCTTGTCAAATTTTATAATTTCTATATATATGTATTTGTGTGTGTGTGTTTGTTGTGTATGAACATGTAAAAACCTGTCACTTTTTGGAAATATTTTTCCGGAAAAATTGATTTCGAGAATGATTGATGGGGGGGGGGTAAGATTTCCCGACTGTTAAGAGTTTCCCAAAGTTACTGCATTAGTAGGTATATGGATATTCTTAGGTATATCTCCTAGTAAGGAGGGAGAAGTTATTGTAATAGTTCGATATCGAGCTATTTGTTTTCACGGAAATATCCGTTTTGAGGTCCCCTGAGATCCACAAAAGGGGTTTTAGCAAATGGGGGTGTGTGGTGTGTGGGTGTGTGTGTCGTGGGGTGTGTGGTGAGGAGAGAGAGAGAGAGAACAGGATTGCTCAAAAACGAAAAAAACAGTAGAAGTTGAAACTTTGATATTCCGTTAGGTATCACCATGTAGTATCTGACAGTGGGTCATCTGTAAAGAATGTTACTCAACCGGAAATACCAATTACAGTTTTTTTTATTTGACTTTTTGCGTTTTCTCAAAAATGGCTCCGACGATCTTCTTTAAACTTGGTATATCAACTATACATACAAAGAGCTACAACTTTTATTTGAAACATTTCACTTGGAAAATTCATTTAAGGGCAGTTATGGGGGAGGGGTGGGTTAGGTTTTCATCTAAAGTGCTATTTCAGTTTATTAAACAATTCCATCATCTAAATAATGTTAATTAGAATTAAATATTTTATTGAAATTCCGAGTGTGAAAAAAATCGGACGACCGGAAGTGCGTTTACATTACCACTTTACTAAATGATTTTCCACTTTTTCGCGATTTTCTCAAAAATGGCTTCGACGATTTTCTTTAAATTTGGTATATTAACTACACATACAAAGAGCTACAACTTTTATTTAAAACATTTCTCTAGGAAAATTCATTTAATGGCACTTTTAGGGGAGAGGAGGGGTTATGTTTTTCTCTAAAGTGCTATCATAGTTGATTATACTTTTCTATCATCCAAAAAAAATTAATTAGAAATAAATAGATTTCCAAAATTCCGAGTTTCAAGGAAATTAGTTAACCGGAAGTGCCCTTTTACTGAACAGTTTTTTCCGTTTTCGTCGAATTTCATTAAATTTGGTACACAAAGTATAAAATTTGTCAATTATAATTTTGAGAACTGGAGTAAGAGAAAGTTGTGTGAGTGCTTCACACCAGATTTTTTTTCGTCTGTGGGGAGGACCAAAGCCCATATGGCTAATCCATAGAATAACAACAACAAACCGGCGGCTGGTGGTTTAACACAGTTAAGATTCACGGCAATCCAAATAAATCAGAACCATAACCTTAAAGGGAAACAGTCCAACCTTTTTCTCAGACATGATGTACCAAAGAGGTCCTGAACCTAATTTTTCTCAAAATCCAAACAATCTCTTTAATATGGATAGGTATTTCTTTAAAGTGACTTTAAAGGGTAGGTTTTTGAGTTTTTTTTGGAAATAGCTGCAACAGTTTTCCTTCTATAACTTGGAATGTTAACTGCGCAGATAAAAACTATCAATTTTATTTGTAATATTCTTCCAGAAAAAAAAAACAGTTTCAGGAGGTTATGATGTATCTGCCAGTGAGCATAAAATTAATAACACCTTCTACAAGCTTTATTGTTTGAAACAAAGGGCGCTGCCTTACAGGTTATTAGTCGTGTGTTCGTTCCATACCAGATGTTTTTTTTCTGAAAATGGTGGGTTAATGAGTATTTTGTGTATAGGAACTATTTCTGTTCCTGTATAAGAAATTCTGATACTAAATATGTGATACCAGATCCCAAATTATCCAGGATCTAAAAAAAAAAAAAATTCCATTGATACCAATTATCTTTGATACGGAATAACGAAAAACGCTTTTTGAGTCAGCCAGTTGCAAAAGAGTGTAAGTAGGTTCCGAAATCGGCATATCAGTTTTTCGTTGGCTAAAAAATCAAATGCTTCAAAAGGCGTGGTTTTAGTAGTAATCCAGCTGCAAAAGAGCATAAATGTAACAATGGCCAACGATGATATTGAATCAGAACGGATTTTTATCATAAAAATAATAGTATTACAACATAAAAATTATACTTATAATATAATCATTGATTTTCTGCAATATTTTTAGTGAATTAGTATCAAATTACATTATAAACCCTACCGTCCCGACTCCACTATAAGAAAAAATACTAAGGATATAATTGTAAATTGATAAAAGATGAAAAAATTGATATTCAGTCCGCAATTATTATTAAAAAAAGAGAAGATATTCCAAGCAGAAAGTGGGCAGATTATAATATTTTTCTTTCTTGTAAGGAGAAGACCCTCTCGTTTTACATACCATTTTTTTTTTCGTATATTAGAATCCCTTATTATCCCTTTTCAGAATGTTTCTGTAAGATAAGTGGTATTTTGTTACATACAATTAAAAATAATTGTTTTTCAAACAATTTCTTATTAGCTGGAGGAATTTAAATAATTTTTTAGCCAAATTGTAGTCTCCAGTAGAATTATATTTCAAATCGTTGTTTTTATCTTTACATGTTTTACGTTTCGATTTTTGTGGTCATTTGGTAAACGTAAAATTGGTTTTTAAATATTCTTTATAATTTTTGTTGAGAAAAAGTTTTTTTAAACATTGTTGTTGAAAATTATAAAATATTAGTTATTTATTTGACAAGTGAGAGAAGTATGGACTGTTTCAGAGTTTGACCGCACGAATGCAGCGAATAGTAAGTAGCATTGAGCTTACCTCTACGCAATGCCTCATGAATACAATGTTTGGTTCTATCACCTATATAATACTTACGTGCATACCAAGTTTTTTCTTAAAATAAGAAATTTAGTTAATAAAAAAATTCAGTTAATTGTACAAAATAAAAATGATATTTAAAACTGATGAAATATTTGAATAAATAAAATAAAACCTCTTCTGTCATAGTAAAATAGAAAGAGATTCTTACACAAACTGTTGGAAAAAAGTATTTGCACATTATAGTTTTTCATTTTTCTAGGCTTTATTTATTTATTTTATTAAATGTTTATATTTTGTAAAAAGTCCTTGAGCATCGATAACTGGCTTGTAAACGTCTGGGCATTGAATGGACTAAATTTTTAATTAAATCTGGATTGATTTTTTTTCCATTCTTCTTCTAAAAGATTTTTAAGGTGGTGCCTTCCGATGATTTCGTGTTTCCTAACCTTTTAGTCCGGTATGTGCCATAAATGTTCAATTATATTCAAGTCTGGCGACTGTGGAGGGACGGGCAGCTGCCTCGGAACGTTAAATAATAGCCATTCATTGCTTTTAATATCAGTGTGCTTGGGATTGTCATGTTGAAAAATTAACTGGTGCTGGATTCCCAAATTTGCTGCACTTGCTTTAAGGTTACGGCGCAAAATGTTGACATAACCTTTTGCATTTAAATTACCCTCGATATGAACAAGATTTCCTATGCCATTATAGGCAACACATCCCCATACCATTACATGTCCGCCTCCGTGTTTGAATGTAACCAGTGGCGGCTCCTGACTTGCATATGTGGGGGTTCAACATTTTTTTTTTTAATACATTACCTATCATTATTAGCAGCTTGGCTAGATAGAAATCATGAAGTAAGCCAGGAGCCAGGTAAAAACTTGCATCGCTCCCCTACAATTAAATATGTTAAATTAACAATAAATCTGTCACTGTGCACCCAGAGAAGGACTGTGAAAAAAAGAGTTGTACCGTTTGAGTTCGAAAATTAAGTGGAAATTTGTATTATCTATATAAAGTGTTTCGGTTCAAAGGAAATGTCAATGAGTTAGCATCGATTTTTTGCTGGGTCATCTATCTTAGTGATGTTTTAAGTACCAATACCAACATCAAATTTTTAAAATATAAAAATATATAAATATAATGTATAAAAATCCACACATTGGCACAGGCAGATCACATCACAAAAAATCTGGTGTGAAACACTCACACAACTTTCTCTTACTCCAGTTCTCAAACTTATAATTGACAAATTTAATGAAATTCGACGACTGAAAAAACTGTTCATTTCCGGTTTACTATTTTCTTGAAACTCAGAATTTTGGCCATCTATTTATTTCTAATTAATTTTGTTTGGCTGATAGAATTGTATAATCAACTATGAGAGCACTTTAGAGAAAAATACAACCCCCCCCCCCTAAAAGTGCTTAAATGAATTTTACCAGGCAAATGTTATAAATAAAAGTTATACATCTTTGTATGTTTAGTTTATGTAAAAGGTTTGAAGAAAATCGTCGGAGCCGTTTTTAAGAAAATTGCAAAAAAGTAAAAAAAAACTAGTAAAGTGGTACTTCTGGTTGAGGAATTTTGACAGATAACGTATGGTCCCCATTGTGATGCCTAAACGGAATATCAAGTTCCAGCTTTCTACGGTTTTTTGTTTTTGAGCTATGCTGTTCACACACACACACACACACACACACGCACAGAGAGAGAGAGAGAGAGAGAGAGAGAGTGAGAGAGACCATTTGTTAAAAACAACTTTTTTAACTCCTGGTAAGATAGGGTAAGTTCGTTCGTAAGATCGTAAGTAATGTTCATCGCGCTTGTAATCCCCACTCTTATTTTAAAAAAGTTAGTAAGAACATACACTTTTCTATACTAACACAATGAATTTTTATATATATATATATATAAAACAGGGTGTCCCAAGGTATATGGATAACGACTTTTTCTCAGAAACTAAGATAGCTAGAAAAAAACTAAAAAGTACGTGTCCCCGTAGTTTTTTGTTAGAAATCCAAATTTAATTTGCAAATTTGTTTTGGTCCTTCGAGAAGCGAGACACAGGCACCAACTTCATTTTTTCAAATGGGGAGGTGTGGTTTTTATTTAAGAAATAGATTCCTCTATTTTTTGTGAGAAAAATTTACTTGTACGGTTTTTTTGTGTGAGCGATATTTTACAAGTTATGAATGAAAACATGATTCTTATAAGAAATTTCAAAATATTATAACGATTTTTTGATTGAATAAGAAGAAATGTACTGTTTTATTATAAATTTTACTCCTCATTAATTACAGATCTTGCTCGAACTGGCCCCCACCATTAGAAATGCATACACATGCTTTTTCCTGCCAACCTTACCTTACCTAACGACCAAAGAAATACATCTCAGAAAATAAAATAGATACAAAATAAAAGAAATACAATAGTTCAGTCGCGCATTCGCGAATACCAGTAGCCGCCACTGAATGGAACGGAAACATTTTGCTTCTTCAGTTCTCATTACGTCTAGGCCAGATTGGCCTTCGATCATTAGATCCAAACAGATTGAACTTTCTTTCGTCAGAGAAACTACATTTTCCCAAAAACAGAGTGGCGTATTTAGGTATACCCTGGCAAAAGCAAGTTGCTTTATGCGATTCGTTTCGCTGATGAAAGGTTTTTTCCTTGGCGCTCTACCGTGGAGACGGTTAGCATGCAAAGCATTTCTTATTGTCCTTTCGCTTAGGCGCACACCAGAAGTTGATTGCACCATATAAGCTAGAGCCTGTGCGCTTATCGTTGGATTCTTAAGAGCTTCATGCTTTATTTTTTCTCTTCATTCTACCATCTAACTTCTTCGGACGACCTTTGCGTTTACTCATATCTCTCGGCCTCGTTCCTCATATCTCTTGATAACGTATCTTACAGAAGAGAAATTCATCCCTAAGAAATCAGCAATTTTCCGATATGATATTTGTTGATTCCAAAGTAAAATAACTTTTTCGCGATTACGGACATTTAATTCTCCTTCTATTGGCAATATCAATTTATCACAAGTTAGAAAGAGTTCTATTCTAAACATTCAACCACAGTTTGGAATACTGATGGAAAGAAAAAAATAATAACAACTAACTAGTGAACGACCTTTGAATTTCTGTAATCAAAGTGTGCAAATACTTTTTCCAAATGTTTATGTTATTTTTAATTTTGTTTCATTATGACAGAAGTTTTAGATTATATTTACTCAGAGATTTGATAAGGAATTGGGATACTTTTAATTTGTAAAGTTAACCGAAATTTTGTATTACTTTAATTCAAAAATTTAAAGAAAAAATTGGTGTGCAAATACTTTTTGACGCCACGGTATAACCTAACCTATCGGTTTTATCTGTAACAATTTTCCAAAACTAATTGATTTAAAAAAAAACGGGTTTTGCGGAATTTGTGACCTTAAATTATTACACATATTTTTATATGTTTGGTTCAAGTTATTGGCCTTCTCTTGTGGACTAAAATGTCATCACTTTTATATCTGCCTGTGTAGTTACATTTCCCCACCCATCAACTCAATATTTTATGTTAGGCTAAATGAGTAATATTTGAAGTTTAAAGATAATGCGTCAGTTGATATGCTGTAATTGTTTTAATAATAGCAGTGAGTGAAACTAGTGTGAGTGTTTCACAGCTCATTTTTATTTTTATTTTGTGAATATTATGTAAATTTAAATTCAATATGCCAATTAACAATTATTTCCGGATTTGTACCTAAGCTTATAATAGCAGTTATCCTTGTTAATCCTATTAAACAATTAATTTGGAGTTGAATTAATTCCACTGAATAATGGAACAGGCAGAATGGAAAATTCTTATTAATGGGGAAACTGATTACAAGTGTTGTCACTGCTTGCAGAAAAATAAAAAGACACTAATTGTTCTCAGTTAATAATAAGAATGTAATAATGACGTAGATGAAACATACACGTACATATGTGTGTGCGTGTGTGTGTGTGTGTTAATATTATTATTTTTTGGAAAGTTGATAAGGTGGTTGTTGTTTTTTATTAGTTGTTGCTTATTAATGTCCTCTTCTGAAAAAGTTTTCTAACTTTATGAAACAAAATACCATGTTTTCAAAGATTAATATTTTACTTACTTTTAACATAGTTCAGTTTTTTTTTTTTTTTTTGCAAAATACATTGTGCGTATTTAATATAAAACTTATAAGAGTATTTTAAGGGAGGAAAAAACGCCTGTTAAGCTCTTTAATATGTCTGAATACTATTCAGAAGTTAAGCTTTCTATTTATTATTAAATAGCCTCTTTATAAGTATGTAATGGGGCTTGCCACAGTAAGAGAATTTTTTTTATTTCATTAAAGATACTGACGGGAATTATCCCCCAAAATGCTGCAAAAAAAAAAAAAGTGTGTAAGTTTAGCGTGCAAGTTTTAAGGCCACTAGATTATTAGCCACTATCTTCGTGTAATTAGAATCTGTGGCAAACCACAGTAGCCTTTCGCTGGGTTGGGTGCCGAGAGAGATAAAGGCATTCAAGGTAATGAAGAGGCCGACAGACAGGCGAAGGAGTGCGAGTCTTTGAGGGGCCCGGAGCCTTTCTGCGGCATCTCGTACAGAACTGCTTGTGGGGGTCATGGAAAAATGGCTAACACGCAAACACACATTATATGGGGAATATATTCCGGGGCTGAGGCATTCTAAGATTTTCCTGTAGGGCCCCTCAAAGACTCGCACAAACTATCTTCTCGGCAGAACGAAAGTGGAGCTAAGGGTGATTACTGCCCTAGTTACAGGGCATTGTCTTTTACGCAAACATCTGCATAATGTGGGTCTCTCTGCGGACCCACTTTGCAGGAAATGCGGACAAAAGGATAAGACACCGTTTCACCTTCTTTGAGAATGCGTACACTATGCTCGCAGACGATTCCTGAAATTTGGAGTCCCCAACCCTGGCATTTTTTTAATGATACAGGGCTGATGAGAGGCGATTATACGGGGTGCACAATGGGCCCAGCTGAGGTCTAAGTGCTAAACCTCCATTTGAAGGCCCCGAGTTTCTAGATTAGATTAGATTAGATCTTCGTGTAATACATAATATCTCAGCCATATTTACTATCAAGCGAATTAACAACAACCTACTTTGCAAGCTATTACTACTTTTTCATAATTATGTAAAAGGAAGTATTACGATCATGTCAAATTTTATAAATTGAGTTTACATTGGTAACACATGGTTTGGAATCATGTCTTATTTAGTTGCTTTTATTTTCTTTAATGTTTATACAAATTATTAAACAATTTGCAATTATTAATACATAAACCTTCGGCAGACGGTTTACCATTGCCATAGAATATTTTCTTCTTTTTTACATTTATCAGTTATAATTTTTGTCCAAATAAAGTATTATTATTATTATTATTATTATTTATGATTTACAGTAAGTATAAGTTTACTCTAAAGTACCCCTTCAATACTATGTACTACATCTGTATAATATTAATTAATATACATTCGAAGCATCGCTAGAATTCCAAATTTGAAGAAAATAGATTAAACAGAAGTGCGATGGTTTTTGAGTTTTTTTTTTTTTAATTTTCTCGAAAAACGACCATAACGATTTCCTTTGAACTTGGAATGCTAACTGCCCAAATATAAACGTACACAACTTTTGTAACATTTTTTCTGATAATATTGATTTTTAATTAGTTCTGCGCTGTGGCGTTAAATTTCTAATGTTCTGTGTGATGGTTCAATGTCAGTGGCGTTGTCTTCTGGACTACTGTCATTCTTTAATCATTTCTAGATACTACCTATAGGGAGATAATTTATTCCCCCACCATCTCTATATTTATTTTAGGAGAAAAAGAGTAAAATTTGGAGTTTAAAGACAATTTTGCATTTTGTGTATATATTTGTATATATATACATGTAAGAAGAATTCTAGTGAGTGTCTCACACCAGATTTTTTTTTGTTTCCGTCGAAATTCAAAGAAAATTCTTAGGGCTATTTGTGAGAAAACCTTGACAATCTGAAGGTCAAATCTTTCAATAAAGCGGGCTTTAATTTAAATTTATCAAGCCTATTAAAAAAGGACATAAACTGTAAAACTAGCATATTTTGTTAAAAGGCAAGTTTTAGATGGCAGTTCCCCCTAATTTCACTAATGTCATATCTCCCTTAAAATCCTCTAAAAAAAATTCCCAGAATATTGTTTCAAATAAAAGTGATAAAGCCTATTATGTATGGAATAAGTAAATCAAAGTTTTAAGAAATTCGTGGGCATCATTTTTGAGAAAATCGCGAAGTATTAAAAAAAAGTCCTACTTCACGCTAGATGGATTTTGTCTCGGATTTATCTTGTCAGATCCCCAGGTGATTAATTCCCTCAGTGGAAATTCCTATGATTTGTCTGGTTTGGGTTATCCACTTCACAGACACACACATATAACGCAAACAAATCCACATACAAAAAGAAGATGTCGCTTTCCTACATTCAGAGGATCTAGAATATATTTCTGGTATGACCTCAATTTTCCAAAAGTATGACATGTAGTATAAGGCATGGTTCACAGAATAAGGTTTTCACCTTACGGCAATGTTGTTTTCACATTGCACGGTTGTTTCCTGTTGTAAGCCGTGACATTTTCATTTCGTTTGTCAGTGAGATACAAGTGTTTCAGTGAATCGTGAACAAAAGAATGTAGCTGCCGTACGTCAAAAAACCGCACAATATGAAAGCATGTATTTAATCAGGTAGGCCATGAGTCAAAGGCGCCGACTATTTCAGTGGCACCGAACGGTTGCTATACGGCACGGCACCGTCGTTTTGCCGTCACCGTATAATGTGAAAGGTCCCATGCTTTTCTTCACTCCACTAAAAAAATCCGGCCGTACGGTTTTTTGCCGTACGGTGAAAACCGTATAGAGTGAAAGGAGCCCAACAGTACTTCTTCTAATTATGGTAGTGAAAGAAAGTAAAAATAAAATAAATAAATAAGAGGGTTACCCAGAATATAGAGTTAGATAAATCGGTCAACGACATTACTACCCACTTGGGAGATTTACGATTTTGTGGGTGGGTGGCCAGAAAGAATAGAATTATTTCCTTCTACTCTTACTATATTTTTTTATATTTCTAAAAGAGTTTGGTCGAAGGGGCGGGGGGAGATGTCTTTGTGCAAGCTACTAAAGGCTGTAAAATATACTCAAGAGCTTTGTAATAACTTATAGTATAAAGCTCTCTTTTTGCCAATATGTGAAGTTAGGGGATATTTAATGGTGACTAGGGATGTAGACTAGGTATCTCTGAGGTTACATTACCTTTAGAAAGTATGTTTCAGTCATTTTATTAAGAAAAGTAAGATCTGGCAGATATCTTATTGATACTTCACACAGGTCATGTACTTATACACGACTTTCCACAGACATAGATATATACATATAAAACAAAGTATCGTTCGAGTCATATTCGAGAAAATTGTAAAAAACTGAAAAATATTTTCAGTAAAGGGTCATTTCCGGTTGAGGATTTTTGGCAGACAGCTTACTATCTGATCCCATGGGTGTTATCTAAATGGAATATCAAGTTTGAACTTTCTGCGTTTTTTCGTTTTTGAGCTATGCTGTTCATATACATACACACAGACACACACACACAAACACAATATTTTCTAAAAATCACTTTTTGGACTTGGAGGGTATCTCAGAACGCGTATTTCCGGTGAAAACTTGATATCGAAAATTTTGTTTCTATGCTTCCTTTTATTAGGAGTAACAGGAAAAAAAAGATTTCCAAGTAAGCTTCCGTTTCAGAATTGTTGATGCCAGATAATGCTGCCAGACCGCCAACAATGTAATCAAATTCAAATTAGGTCCTCCCTTGTATTTATCCCCTGTTTCAGTTCCAGACTGACGTTTCACCGACTTGATTTCCTGTTCCCAGTATGGGTTCTTCCACATTTAGTTGGTTAGCTTTATGCAACCCTTTTCTGAAGAACTTAATTAAGAAACAAATTCAGCAGTGCTTATGCAGTTTCGACAGTACTTAATGTAAAATAAAATATGTACCTAACTTACTTGAGCGCCATATATATATATATACAAAAGTAGTGGAAACTAAATTAGAGGATTTTAAATAAAATTCTTGTGAACTGAAATTCAAGCAGACACATTTTAATTTAAAATGGCGCCCTCAACAAGGAGCTGCCCCATCCCCCAGTTTATATGAGCAGTGATTAAAGTAAGATTATAAACAGCTTGAAAACTTTGTATTTCAACATTGTACAATGGTTTGTGTATGATGTTTCCATTCCCTGTGAGATCTGTTGTGGTTAATGTGATTTTAGTTGAGCATGATTTAAGGAATAAGTTTGCACGTGGAATCTTAATGGCTGGGTGTTAACTTTCGATTCTATCGCTTCGTAAGTTTCACTAACCAACCAAATTGTAAGCATATATTTTCCATTTCGCCAAGGATTTACCGTAAAATTTATTTAATTTTATTTGTTTTACAAGGATTCTCTCTTCCTTTACACAAAATAGTTCGATTTTACAAAATTGCTTTAGAATAAGTAAATTGGAACGAAATCAATTAGGAGTTAAACTTATCATTAACAATTACAGTTAATGTAATTATCTAGTAAATGAGACAATAAAGTCAGTTCTTTTCCAATTTTCGCGCACATTTTTCGTTTTTTTGTTTGTGCTTCTTACCAGTGATGTAAAAATCTAAATTTCATTTCTGTTTACTAGTTTATCTTTTAGTTTGTTCCGACGTCTTGCAAAAACGGGAGAAGATTTTTGGATAGTACTTCATTTTTCTTAAACATGGAGTACAAGTTGAGTAGGATTTGCAATATTCGACCACAAACAGTCCGTTTATTAAATCATAACCCTCTGCTGGGTTAATTTGCATTTCGGAAGCTTTGCAATATGCTGTTACTAGTCAAAATAATAAGTTTCTTGTTCCTTCTGCTAGTAAAAGAGAGCTTTGATGAAATTAGAGCATTTTAAATTGCAATCTAGAGAAGATAACATAATTTTAAGTATATTAATTAAAGAATGTTATGGAACTAACGATCAGAGGAAAATCTGTATCATTTGGATGGATCAAAGCATATTTTGGTGTCAGAGTAATTGAGAAAGTGGACTCGCTTGCTAGGAAAGCAATTCAAGAAGGACAGAAGGCCATCATTAAAATTCCTTTTGAAAATCAAGTTTGGACTCACTGGCAGTATAAATTTTCAAATTCTCCAAAAGAGTCGTTTTATAAATCAGTTAATCCAAATCTACTTCGTAGGACTTGGCATGCTCTATACACATTAAATAAGAATACAGTAAGAATCTTATGTTATTAAGAGCAAACCATGGTCTTTGCAGAGTTAATCTGAATAAGTTAGTGAAAGAAGACAATGCAAACCGTACAGTTTGCTAAGTTCCAGAATCTCTAGAGCACATAAGAATGTCCTGTATTGTGTATGAAAAAGAAAGAGAAAAACTGTTTTATAAATAAAAAATTTTGTCATTCATCCATTTAATGAACATATTTTCATCACAAAGAAGAAATTGGTCAATTATTTGCAGATTTCTTTCCAACCATCAATAGAATAGTTTAAAATTGAATTATCTATAGCTTAATGCTATAGAATAGGATTACGTATTTCTACAATTCGTGTTGGATCTGGAGCAGGCCACTCACTATCAAGGGTAAGAAAAAAAATCAAAAAAATCAATCATTTTAGAAAGCAGGAACAATTCGAAATCTCTGAATATCAGTTCACGATAGAGAGCAAAATAAAAAATCTGGTATGAAACGCACCCGACTTTCTCTTGCTCGCAGTTACATGCAGTCATACATGAAAAATTACTAATTTTCTTTACATTTCAAATTTCGCTCAAATATCATTCAAAAAATCTTTTTCAATTAAAAAAAAAAACCGTTTTAAAATTGAGTTTATTATTTCGTGAGCTGAAATAGAAATTAAACAAGTTATATCTATATTATCTTTAGTTGTCTTTATAAGTTATGAATTTATCAATTCCCTAATAAAGGATACAAGAAAAGTTTACAGTATAAATCGTTCAAACAAAATAGAAGAAGAATTGATGAGATGAAAATCTGGACTTAAGAAACAAAAAGAATGAAAACGAAAGCAGCAGTTAAGAAGAATGGCATTACAGATTTATGTCGAAGTTAGACGAGCAGGAACTAAGAGGCTTTGAGAGCCATCCAAACTGAAAAACTAATTCCAAAGGCGGGAAAGGTATGGCAACTGCCCCCACAGTTTTTGACCAAGGAAAAATCCTAGTGGGAAACAGGAGTTGTTAAGGCTTTGCCCCACCTCCCCAATCCACATGTTAAAGGCGGGAGTAAACAACCAATCCTCTTGCAGACTGTTACAGCTGTGTTTTTCTTTTCCCTACTACCTATTTTCAACCAAGTTATTAATTCGTAATACTAAATATCTAGACAAGAGGCAAATAGGAAACTTTGAATTAGAAAATGCGCTATTAATTTTGTAAAATATAACTTTTCACTTATGTCTTGCCTGGGGAAATTCGATATTAAAAAATTTTGTTATTATATGATTTTCGTTTTTGCTTTTCTCAATTAATAAACCAAATCTCCTTTAAAATTTGAATATTTACGAATGGACTAATTTTCTTTGAAGTAGTTATTTTTGTTAAATGTTTAGTTTTCTTATTTGCCACCATACATTGTACTGTAATGACGTAATAGACGGAAACCAGGAAGTTTCACCTTTCTAGAACTCCTTAGAATCAATTTTTCTGGAAAACTGTTTCAAATAATAATAATGATATGTTTTTATATGTGGGTTTAAGGAAATATGTCAAGTTTAGGGAAAATTTTTGAAGTTAATTCTTACAAAAATCACTAATATTGAAAAACCCATTTTGTGTAAAGTAGACTTTTAAGTTAATCACTTGTATTCAATTTTTTAATTTATTTGAAATAATTGAGTGCATAAAAAAAATGACCTTTTATCAATAAAAAAACAATTTTTTATTGTTGAAATATAGCCCATTGTAATTGACAGTTGTAAACCATCTTTTTGCCAGCTGTTGGTAGACATCGCTAATACCATTCCTTGTATTTGGAATGAAATAACTCCTGCGCTTTAGTTTCAATTTCGGTGAAGTTATTAATATTCTTCGCAAATAAAAGTGTGCCATGGACCAAAACATATAATAGTCGTATAATGGGAGAGTAAGATGTAGAGAATTTAGGTCTGGTTGATGAAATGAGAAGACTTTGTTAACACTGGTTAACGAAGTATATTATAAAGAGACACAGTTTGCCTGGACTTTACATAGAGAATGCTTAAGGTAGAGTGGTATGAGAATGACACGTAGTGACTGGCGATATGTGAACTCTTGTGAACCGTCCGTTGCTATATTTATCTGGTTTCTTCCACTCCAGACGGAGAGAGTGTTTGGGTTCGTTTCTCTTCTCTCTACTCTCTTTGGTTGCAGTTACAGTCGGATAGATCTAAGACTGGACTATACGGTGCATATAAAAGAAGTTCAACATCATCAAGTTCTCGATTGTTTCTTTAGTCTGACGGGAGGTATGTGGCCGAGTTATCTTGCTGGAATAACACTTGTTTTTGCGATTGATTAAAGCTGATTAACGTTCAGTCATTTTGAGTACATTCTAACTAGTTGTTGGCAGTAAAGGTGAGAAGGGTTGACTGAGAAAACAACATTATTAAACTTGCACTTCCAATTGATAAATTTTGATTAAATCTTTCCAATTGGTTTCTAAACTGAATTTTCAAACCCGGAATTTTTGCCACACATTTAATTATACTTATATATACGTTCAACAGTATGTGTTTGTTGAAATGACAATTTTAAGAGAATACTGTTGCCTTTGCTTCCCTAGAACTTGCTAAGATAGTTTTGCTCGTGAAATTATGTATTTATAGAAAGTATACGAATTCTAGAGAAAAATCGTTGTGACAGTTAAACTGTGTCTACCTTAGTCGCCTTTCACTTGATGGATTTTTACGCCTAACCTTGGTGTCGCATCTCCTAGAAATTGTTAAACAGAATATCAGGTTTAACGTTAGTGTACGATTTTTCTGTAATAAGTTACTATTTTAGCATAGAATATGACAAAGAATGGGAGATGGTCTCAATAGTCCACAATTTTGGCAATATGAAAGAATCTAATGTGAAATCACTCGGTTAACTAGCGAACCACAGTCTCAGGCGCAAATCTGCTCTCAAAAATTGGCGTCACATTCGTTGTAAGAGGCGCATAGGTTTAACATCGAACGATTTAACATCGAATTAGAGAAATCTAGCTCTTTTATCAGGTCCTCCTTCGTAGTCAAGCAAAACCTGCTATGATTGTACTCAACAGCCAGGCCCAATCAGGCTCATATGCTTTCACACAAAGCTCTGGTAGGTCTACTACCCTATTTAAAAGGTACTTCAAGGTCTTCTCTCCGAGTTTTCGGCTACTTATTACAACTTTGATCAGCAGCCTAGAATTTCCCTTTATTTCATATTTTATCTGATTTCGAATCTGTTGACCGCCGATATATTCCATTTATTTTTTCCTCTTCAAATAAAGATGCCAAACAGCATTTTTCTGGAATTCTCTACTGTTTATCAGTCCAACCTATATTTATAGGTTGGATTGATAAACGTTGAGAAGTGCATTATTGAAGTTCTGGTCGAACCGATAAACGGAATCGAGAATAAGTGGGGATTACAGTCCATATGTTTCTGACCCGTGTTCTTTATAATACAGTTTTAAATAGTGTAATATCATTCATTGCTTAAAAAAGCAATATGATAATTTCCGTTATGGATAAACCGTGGCATAAACAGTTGCTTTTAACATATGTACCTGTAACTTAATACAATTGAGGAAGGAATTGCGAACATAAAGAAGCTTCGTATCAAATACTTGACTTCCTTTTCCTACTCAGCCATAAAAAAAAAAAAAAAACCAAAAGGATGTGTGAAAATTGTGGTTGGTAGGCAGCACTAAACATAAAGGAAAATGTAATTTCCGGCAACGTTTTACACCCTCACTTTTACCGCCTAAAATGAAATTAGACTTTTTTTTCCTCCACCTACTATTCCCCTTTTTATACATTGACGTCATCATTATGTAACTTGGTAAATGATATCTTTCAGGACCTTTTCATGTAAAAAAAAGTGATAGAAAGACAAGTTTAATAATATTTAATTTTAATGAACTTATTTTAGTGTCTTTAGATTTTTGTACTTTGTCTTACTTTTAGTAAGAAGAGGAAGTGTTGCGATCGTGTCACATTTCCAAAATTTCGTTTTCACCGGAAATACATGTTTTGAGGTTCCTCTGTGTAACGTCATCACCGCATCTGACATGAAGGTTTCGGGCAAACTTCATCAAATGGAAAGTCCGAATTTAATGAATATTTTGATTTTTCGATTTTTTCAGAAATGGGTCCAACAGTTGTCTTTAAACTATCAACATACATACGTATCTATCACTTTTATTTCAAAAATTTTCTTTAGGAATTTTATATTTCGTAGGGGATTGTGGGGAGAACACAAATATTCTTCCGCAAATAAAAGTGTTTTTCTCTAGTTTACCTAAAGTTTAGTTTGTTTTTCTCTACGACTACTACGACGACTACGACTACGACTACGACTACGACTACGACTACGACTACTACTACGACTACTACTACTACTACTACTA